>VKOC01003317.1:0-10808 GCA_009364415.1 Spea multiplicata
AAGGAAGTAAAAAAATATATCTTTTTCTCAATCATAGCTTTTATTAAATATGAAAAAATTGTTTACGTGAATTAATATTTACTAGTAAAACTTTTTTTTTCTATAGGGTAGTCTTATATTCAGGCTTTTTGTTTTTTTTCCTAAATTAATATTTAGATTTTGGGGGGGTCGTCTTATAATCAGGGTCGTATTATAATCGAGCAAATACGGTATTTATTATTCTGTTCTTTATTTTTATCTCCTTTCCTCAAGATAACCTTTGTAAAAATATGGGGGAGCCACAATTTTCTGTTCCTGCCTCAGGCGCAAAAGAAGCTAGCTATGGCTCTGTGTGCAAGGAGGTGTGTTCTGCCCCTTGCCCAATAATCGACTGGAGAAGTCATTGTTTCTGTGAGAGTGTTTTTGTTAGTTTATACTGTATATGAGTGTTTCACTGTGTTAATGTGTGCACATGTGTATTAATGTATATGTGTGCATATTTGTATATGTATATTTGTGTGTACTGTACCATTTTATTTGAAAGACACACGCATTCATTTCACATGCTGCCAACCTGCACATGTGAAATGCTGCCCTGTAGTATGTGGGATGTGTAACAGATATGAAATGTATATATGGGTATGTAATTTTGGACCTGTCAGTATGGGGGAGGCTGTTCGATAACATTGTGGGTGGGACAGAATTCTCTCTTGTGACACTGTGCTGTAACCAGAAGAACTGACTCTCTTCTATACAGTTTCAGATCCTTGAGCTGTACCAAAACTGACTGAAGAAGTCTAAATAACATAATCTATTTTATCCGGAATCTAATCCTGTGCTTTTCTTGACACTGTTGCTCAAGAGCATGTTATAGTTTTCTCCTTACTGTACAGGTATAAGTCCTTGAAGCATTTCCCTTTCATTTTTACATTTCATCTCTTGACCATTTACCATTTTGGTTCCCAGTAGGAGACTAGTATATACAGATTCTCCGCAAACCTGCCTGTCATCTCCTTATCTCTCTGTCACTTATGCCCTGTATTAGCATCAGTGACAGAGTTGTTATTGTTCTATGAATTAAGCATAACAAATTCTTTGTGATTTTGCTCCCCCGTATATCCCAGCTCTCATAACAAAATATTCCCTTTCACTGCCTCTTTGCTGTACCTGTGACATGTGAGTGTATTCTGCCTTCGCAATCTCTGGTCATTCACAATTGCTAGACTGCTCTTGTGTGACTCTTTTTCCACACTATTATTAATATTCAAGGAATTCCACAAAACTTCAAAATTACCAGAGACCTTTTGAGCCACGTCATCATCTAATAGTGCCACCAGCATGGTACAGCCATAGAAAGTGAAGGTTGTCATGGCTCAGATCCAAAAAGAGCTAACTGTTCATATACATTTACAAGTTTAGCAAACATATTGCATATAACATGAACCATAATCAGAGCAGATTCCATGTCTAAATGACTGTGAGTGTATAAGAATCAAAGCGAAACTTCCAATTGATGTTACTTATGATGGTCACTGCCAAAGAACACATAAACTAGCTACCATAATTCCAGAAAATGCAGTACACCGGTATTATTTTCTGATATTTGTTTTGTTTGTCCCTGTGTGAAATGTTGCAGGTAATAATATATCAACAGATTTAGTTGCATTCTAAAAAGCATAATTACATTTATGTTAGACATGTGCAAATGGGCCAAAAACTATTTGGACTAATTTTTTGGCCCATTTGTTTTCAAACAAATTCCGTTTCCTGCCTATTTGTTTCAGACAAAAATTCAGGGGCATTTTAAAACAAAGTGTGTTGTACGATATCCACATTTACTCTCACTCACACTCTCAGACTCTCATTTTCATTCACTCTCTCTCATGCTCTCTGAAGGTCTCCCTACATTATCTGCCGACTACTCCAGCTTCTTGCATTTTCTTGTTCTGCAAATTCTTATTCTCTCTTTTCTCTCTTCGTCCACATTTTAGTATAATTTCATTTAGGGCAAAATGGTGGAGAGAACATCAACAACTAGACAACACTGGGAATCTGATTCCTCACCAGGACTTTTCAATGTTGGTGTAAAAAAAATAACGCAACATAGTAGCACCAACCTCTAAAATACTGTGGTCATAGAGACCATTGCAACATTAAGTTCAGGATGAGCCTGGACTACAACATCAGAGGCAAGCTTGAAGTCACTGAAAGAGCTTTTAGTCCATGCATGGTTTCAGTAAAAGTGCTGGAGCTGACTGGTGGTGTGTCACATCAGGAGATGTGCTCATACAATTTCCAGCATGGCAAATAGCAGGGCAGTGGACAAATGCATATGGGGATTCTGCAGAATCTGCTTTATATTTGCAAGGGGGACAATACATAAATTTCGACCGATCGCTCAGCTATATGACGCACTAATGTTTAAATGTTATAATTACTGTACTGATTCACAATGAAACTTGAGATCAGATATAAAACATATTCCCACCTGACATACAGGGACATTCACTGGAACAAGCCATTATCAGCCAGGCACCACAGGTGGAGAAACTTATAGCCACCACTGCCCATGAACAGATGGCATGGTACCATGGAAACATTAGCAGAGATGAGGCACAACGCAAACTATATTCTGGAGCACAGCCAGATGGCAAATTTCTGTGAGTTTTTGTAAAGACAATCCATTATTGGCACTTGATTTACCTTAATTGTATATTAAACATATTTCTTGTGGTCTTGTATTTCTTGCATACATGCAAATCTTGTTATGAATAATAATGGTATGGTATAAACAGAGAACAAATGAGAATATGTTTATATCACTTTTCTCTATTGATCTCTAGGATGCGAGAAAGAAAAGATGCAGGGTCTTTTGCTCTTTCTGTAGTTTATGGAAAAACCGTATACCATTATAAAATTGATCATGACAAATCTGGAAAATTCTCAATTCCTGAAGGGAGTAAATTTGATACCTTGTGGCAGGTAAGTCTATTTACCCATGAGTCTATTCTCCAGGATATATACAATATAGTGTCCTTTCCCTAAAAATACTTTTGAGATATTTATAAGAATTTCTAGAAACTTCCATGTGGTTCCCTGTATTTCAAATCAAGAGAATTTTTTTCTGATTCGAGAATAGTAATAGTAAAAAAAGTTTGTAGATGGGTGTTCCATAATTATGTGTTGTTTTTTTCAATAAAATTTCAAATAAAATGCTATATGCATTCTTATATGCAAAAGATATCCAACATTTTTCTTCAAAATAAATGTACTCCGAAAACATTGAAACATGAAATTTGATGGCAAATGAGAAGCATTTGGCCCATGTATCACTCACAATGACAGGCTTTGTTTTGGGCACATTGTATTAATCCTAAATGTAAATGTTTCAACATACAATTATGTTAAGCGAATAAACTTTAGCATATCTGTCACTTTATTATTTCCTCTATATGTGTATCACATACAACAGCACAGAAATGTGCAACTATGTATTGGTTTTTTGCCAGAATGAAATCAAGTGTTCCTGGCAATAAAAATGACATGATTAAAGAATTATTTCTGGGAAAAGTTTAGAATTCCACAATAGTAGTTACAATGCAGTATGATGGAATGTTGTTAAAACCCCAAAAATTAGGAGTGGACCAGCCCCTTTATGTGAGATTTGGCTATTTCAGGTATCTATGTTGTTTCACATTTTACTTCTTGTACTACCTAAAGCTTGTTGAGTACCTCAAAATCAAGTCAGATGGGATCATAACGGTCTTAAAGGAAGCCTGTCCTAACTCCATAGGTGAGTTTGAATATTAACATTTTCATCACTTTATTGATCTGATCACGGATATGACTGGTCAGTCTAATTGAGTAAAGGAAAGTTAGTAAAATGAATTACAGTTCAAGCACAGTGCCTTAGTAAAATGACCTGTCCTCTGGTAAAACTATCTGGCTCACATCTGCAAAGCAATGCGGCCTAATAAAACTGTAATATATATTGTTTGGGGGGTTATGGTTCATAGTGGCCATTTTCACAATTGCTGGATCCAGCAGACACTAAATTTGTTTTTAATTTGAAACAATAATGAATACTCTCATTGGATAAAATATGCTAGAATGTGTGACGGCCCCGGGTTAATCGGTACCGTCTGTGATAGTTCTTGTTTGTGATACCTGCATTTCCCAGTATATGTTGTAATTATGGTGTGTGCTTTTGTTCCCCTTGTTTGCTACCCTGTCCAGGTTCCACATGTCCTGCCCCCTCCCTCCTTTCACAGACTACAGTAGAGACCCCCTAATGGGCTGAGTGCTAATACTCATAGTCATATGCAAAGGAGGGCAGGATGTAATTCCCTTGTGTCTATTGGACGCAATTCCCTTGTGTCTATTGGACGCAATTCCCTTGTGTGTCTATTGGACGTAACTCAATCCCTTGTACCGTTTAAATACCCCTGTGTTCCCAAATAAAGAGAGTTCTGTTTTAACCTCAAAGCCTGAAGTTCTGTCTCATGATTGAGGGAAGTGCTGGTCTGTGACTGCTTTCTTCGGACAGCCACAGCGTGTCCGCTTACTGGGAGAGGGAAGGAGCTGACGGGCGGATGTGTCCGGTCTGGGGCACAGGACGATCCGTCACAGAATGTATCATTTTATTCCCTTTAGACCCCAAACAGTAATAGTATACAAAAACATTCTGGCTTACACTTCGCCTTGCAGCCACACACACTTGCCTTAACATGCAAACACTTTCACAACTCAAACACACAATCTCTCTAAATAACTAAATAACTCTCTCCTTTTTAGTTATCTCTCCTCCTTCTAATTATCTATCTCATTTGACATTAGATAGGGTAGATAATGGGTGGTGGCAGGGAGAGGAAGGGTAGATAATGGGGGGGCGGCATTTTAAACTTTGCCCCAGGCGGCATTTTGTCTTGAGCTGGCCCTGATGACACCTCACGTGGCTGCCTGGGCCACCTGGTACTAAGGCCGGCCCTGATAAAATGATTGCTTATTTTGTGGAAGCCTGTATACTCCCTTGCACCAGTAGGCCAAAGGGGTTAGAGGGAGAACTGCATCCTCTATTAACTGGAATACAGTATGCAAGTATATATAAGTTGAGTGATTTTTTTTGCTAGTGAATTTGTGAGCACCAACCCCACATTTACTCAACCTTGCATTTTAGTGAATAGACCTCAGAGAAATCTACAATCCTTGACAGGTAGTTAGGTAAACATTAGATAACATATACCACATTGCAAATAAATATGTGATACCATATACTTTCTCTTTTCTTGTAGCTCCTGCACCACCTTCCCTGCCTAAAGGTGTAAGTAAATCCTACAAAATATACCAATACCTTATGTGTTGAATGTGTTGTTTTTAACTTTCTCCTGTCATATTTTCCGAATATACTCAAGAACTATTCTTTTAGTCACTGTGTCCCTTTCAATGATTTTATCAAGTTTCTTAGTCATATTAACTAATTGGAGAAATTGGAGAAAATAATTAGTTAGGAAAGATTGGAAGCATACTATGAACAATATTTAACTTTTACACTTACTCAGTAGTTCATATTTTCCTATAAATATTTCTTTGTGAATAAAAGTAAAACAAATACTATTGTACCATTAATGTCTGTAACTCAAAAACAATAGCATTTTTTATTTATGGGTTATCTTGTTTTTTTTAAAAATATTTTTTTAACAGAGGCCAAGTGGATCAAATGGTTACACACCTGAACCTTTCAATGGTGAGAATATAAACTTATGGTATACTGTATTTAATGCAATCTTTTCCACTTGCTGCAAAAACTGCATATATAGGATATTAACACTCTATTCAAGTAATTTCCTCAGTCAAACTCCATGCTATATAATCTAAACCTCTTTTATCTATCTTCAGGAACTTCCTCATTTTACACAGACCACTCATAGCAACAGAGATCGCTACTGATGGGGCATTAGATCGCCCTCTAATTAAAATTAGAAGAGAACCAGAAACAGTGATAGTAAGCGGATTGGACAGCTGCATTTTCTTTAGTTGTGGGTCTGAATAGTGTCCATAGCATTTCAAGTTAATAAAAATAATAATATAACAATTCTTGCAATAAGAATATAACAATTATCGTATAGATCATTCCGTGCCTCTTGTAATATTTCCAAGAGCCAAGTTGTATTGCATAACATAGAGCAGCCCCTGGTCTTCTACCAGCAGACATAGTGGTTGCATATAACAACAATGTAACAGCTGTGTCTCCTTCTCTACCTTAACCCAGTAACGACCAAGGGGTTTCCTAGGTCAATGACCTGATCGATTTTTTTAGATATATGGTTTTTTAAATGTAATTTCTTCTCTCTCATTTAACACACCCATACAAGTTATAGAAAGCTTTTTTGATACCATATATATAACTACATTTTAGTATTAAAATACATAGAAACAAAAAACACCACATTGTGTCACCATTTCCAATTAATTTTGATTACTGTGTGATGCTGATGGAAAATACTCCAATTTTGGTTCAGCAACATCCCCTGAGTAAAGTGAGACCACCCATACATAGATTTCTTGATGTGTTTGGGGGTTATATGCCACATAGGAGAAATACACATTTCAATTTTTAAACTTGAAATTTTGACATCCGCTTATCCTGCACCCATTGCCTGTCCTATCCTGCCCTATTTGGGATATCTTTGATATCATAGTATCTAATTTCCTATAAACAAAATAATAAAATATGATGAAAAATTGAAAAAAAAAATTCTCACTTTTATTTGAAAAATCTTTTACTCATCCAAAAAAGCTTATCCTGCTAAATAGATTCTACTATTTGTCCTGAGTTTAGAAATGTTTTTTTTTTTCTGCAAGTTATTGGACAATAAGTACAAGTAGCGTTTTGCTATTTAAAAAACATTTTTTTCCAATTCTGCCCCATGTGCTATTTCGGGTATCTTTGAAGCTGCCCAATGCAATTTACCCCATCAAACCATATATTTTTGAAAACTAGACACCGAAAGGTATTTCAAATGCTGGTATTTAACCCTTTCCATTTACTAATTTTACTACCACCCTTTGTCAAACTTTGTAGTAGTAATTTATTTTGTGTTTTTTTTTAATCACAATCAGGTATGGATTTACAGCTTCTAGTATACATCACTTTCAAACAACACCCCAATATGTGTTAAGCAACATGTCCCAAGTACAGTGATACCACCCATGCATGGGTTTGTCTGGTGTTTGTCTGAAGACCCTCTAGCAAACTTTTCCAACTTAATTTTTTTTTAAAGGACGCGCTGCCCTCTTGTGAGTGGCAAAATCACTCGTAGTGGTAGCTGTGACTGCTCTCTGGAGTGAATGTTCGTTATAAAGTCATTTCAGCAACAATATTGTTGATCACCTCATAAACTCTTTTAAAATGGGCGTCTGCCGCCATAAAGTGTATGGCAGATGTTGACACCCTGGGGAGGGCCCCTGATGCCGATCTCAGTGTTGCTGAATGCCTTGACATCGAGGCATTACAGCAACACTGTTTAAACAAAGAAGGACTGCCATGGTTGTTTGGGTATGGTGAATAGGCTCAAAGCCTGCATTGTTTCAATATTTATCATGATATTCAAGTAGTGGATCAGGTTATCTAGATACCTAGATGGCACAGATCTTGGGCTACCCAAGCTAGCCACCATGGGAAATGATACTCTTACTGCTTGCCTCCCTATTTCAGACAGCGATGCAAAGCAGGAAGAGGAGCAGTAGCCAACAAAAAGAGCACATGGCAAGAGCACATTTGACTCTTTAGGTCCACTCATAGCTATACAGTATATTTTCTTGGAAGAGGTCATCCAAATCTACAACAAAACATACATAATTTTGTAATTAAAGTTACAAAACATGTCATACCTATTTATTTATAATATTTTTTTAGCTCAAGGAAAGTCGAGAATCTTACCAATGGACACTAGTGTGTATGAGAGTCCTTACAGCGATCCAGACGAATTAAGAGAACGCAAGCTTTTCCTGAAAAGAGATCTCCTTCTAATAGATGAAGTAGAGTTGGGCTCAGGAAATTTTGGATGTGTCAAGAAAGGTGTCTACAAGATGAAGAAGTAAGAACACATGTTGAATTTCTAAGAAAGAATAACTAGATCTGACATTTTCTTTTACGAAGAGTTCTTAAGTTGTGTGCAGTCAGTGATTTTTTGAAAAAAGGTATGGATATAGTTCTAAATAATAGTTTAATAACACCTTATATATTACCTAATATTTCAGGAGACATATTGATGTAGCCATCAAGGTTCTGAAAATACAGAACGGTAACGAGAAGACAATGAAGGATGATATGATGAAGGAAGCCGAGATTATGCATCAACTGGATAATCCTTACATTGTCAGGATGATTGGAGTTTGCGAGGCAGAAAGCCTCATGCTTGTGATGGAGATGGCATCAGGGGGGCCCCTCAACAAATTCTTGGCAGTCAAGAAGTAAGTCACATGCCATAGTGTAGGATTTAGACCAGTGGGATTCTCTTTATGAAATACCTAGCTTGTTAATTGGCGTGGAAAATTTAGATAATAAATTGAAGCCTGTTAATATTGATGTTAGGCTATGTGGACCATTTTTGTAAATAAAGAAGTTCAATTAGAATCACTTTATTATGTAATAACCCTATGTTAATTATTATTATTATTATTATTATCTTTTATTATTATCAATTTTTATTTATATAGCGCCAACAATTTACACAGTGCTTCTTACAATACATATTGGGGTGAGGAGAAACATGAGGTATGGAGTAAGAGGAGAAGTAGTGTGGACTTGTGGGAGACACGTTCTAGCTACTTAGAAGTTCTCTGAAGTTTTGAGATTTTTCTTGAATATTGGGAATGTTGAAATTACTTTATATTTTTTACATGTTTTACTATTGTCATGGGCTTATAGTAACCTTCCATTCTATTTATCTACAGGGACTTGATACCAGTTAGCAACATAGTAGAACTTATGCACCAGGTTTCCATGGGAATGAAGTATTTAGAAGAGAAGAACTTTGTACATCGCGACCTTGCAGCTCGTAATGTTCTTATGGTGAATCAGCACTATGCCAAGATCAGTGACTTTGGTCTCTCTAAAGCCTTGGCTGCAGATAACAGCTACTACACGGTACTTAATATGCTATTTTCTGAATTTTAAGAACACATCAACTTCTTGATTGAAAGTCCATTAGGGCTCATGGGAAATCCAGCCAAATGCTGTCATATTATAGTGGCATGTATCTGGCAGAACCACACATGGAGAACCATAGTCATCCCTGTCTGGGACACAGTAACTTGCCCTTGTCAGCCCTGCTGGGTACAATGATAATTTCTCACTCTGCATCTTCTATTCTCAATGTTGTCTCCTAGTCAAAGTGAGAACGAACCATATATTGCCTAGCAGCAAAAGTTGTAAATCAATGTAACAGCTGTTATGTATGCATGTTTTTTATTTGTTATAATTATATGTCTATGTATAATATGACACATACAAATTAGAGGACTTCCCAAATCAAAAGGGTGTCCCATCCATTATTTATGTGAATCGAGTAGAGGACCCAGCACAGATGTTTTGCACTACATTCGCTTGAGATTTTGTTTAATGTGAGAAAGCAAAAAATAAGACATACTATTACTGTCAGAGTAATACAAGCAAACTCCTAAGTTTTATGAGGTGCAGAGCTCTTTGCAATGGTTACGAGATTTAACTGTGGGGTTATTAAATAATATAATATAATGTTCATATATACAAATTAGCATTTTCATATGAACAGCAAGGCAATTACTTTTTCTGCCATGGAATAATATACTAGTCGTTTTATGGTGTTTCATGTCTATTTATTTTATATTTGGAGTTTCCTCTGCAATTCGTGTTTAATAGATGCAGCTTTACACATACAAAAAATAAAGAAAGCGGGAAACTGTATTCCCATGGACACCACCTTATGGATATCCCTGCCCAATTGTAGCATTTGGCCCTTGCCCCTTCATGGCAAAGGCCCCCATTTCTTGCTTGAGGCACTGCATAGACCGAATACAGTACTTAAGTTGGGCAATGTAGGAGGTCACGATGGGGGCACACAGGGGAGGGCTGGCAGCCCAAGGCCTGGGGGGCAAGTCTAGTCAAGTGGCCCATTGCACCACCAAAGCGACTGCGAGCGACATTCGAAGTGGCCATTGTGCGGCAGTCAGGCCACCGGCGCCTAATGCACACACCGCGTCGCCCAATGGCTGTGCCTCAGCTTTTCATCCCATGTCTTAAAAGGGGTGGGATGAAGAGCTGAGGCATGGCCATTGGGCCTGACTGCCACACGACGCAGGGGCGTACCTGTGGCAGATCCTGTATGTGGCACCCCCCACACACACACACTTTAAAACTGCATAGTTTCTATGGTTACGCAAACATTGACAGTGGCACAGCATAACTGCTATCATTATATACTTAGGGATTACACTGTACTGCTGTCAATGTGTGCCTATACATTGAGCCAGACACTGACAATACTGCAGTACAACCCCTATCACTATATACTAAGCCAAACACTTCAGTGACTGGCTTAGTATATAGTAGGGATGCACCGAAATGAAAATTCAGCATTCACTTGGCCAAAACCGAAGAAAAAAAACAAAAAACTTTAAAATACTTTATTAAAAGTAACACACTAAAATTAGACAAAAAAATCAATAACACTATTAATATATATATATATATATAAAATTGCAAACAGCAATCACACTCCTATCATGCTAAGTCAGCCAGCACATGCTAGAACCTGGACATGATAGGATTGTGATTGCTGTTAATATAT
>VKOC01003319.1:0-15563 GCA_009364415.1 Spea multiplicata
TTTCGTGCATACCCCCATAATCTTTAGTGTACTTGCTTTTTGGATTCGATTTTGCTTACATACATAATTTACAAATAAAACGATAAAGACAGTACAGATTTTACAATTCTCTTAGAAGTTGAAAATACTTTATTTTAATAATTGCTTTATGTTCCTGGTCCAGAAAATAGAAATACATTTCAAATAACATTGTCTAGCATTGAGAAACAGTTGGTAAATCTGTAAGAATTTAGTACATGTTTGAGTATATCTGTGTTCCTGGCTTCTTACGTTACTTGTACTGGGAAAACCAGGTGAGACAAATGTGATGGAGTTTTGTCTCATGCCTTCCTTATTCCTCTATTAATGGGCATCCTTTACGAAATAGTTTTTATAGGAACCAGATGTTTTGGCTTTTTGACTATTTTCGATGCATTATTCAGTGGTCTCTGTTATTTTGTGGTGTATGTTAAACGTTGTCCAGAGAAGGCTTTCCAATTGCTTGAGGGTCTCATTGAGGTTAAAATGCAGCAGTCTCACCGATTCAGCTCATTGGTAAGCAATATACTGTAGCTGTGAAAAATTAAATAACACTTGCCAAACTATTGGGATAAGCAATATATGGCCGTATAGTGTGACGGAATCCCAAATGTTTATGCGTTCGGTAGGTGTTTTTCCTGAATGGTGTTCACTGGGCATTTGCTTAATTCTTGTTTTGTTTTATGTAAAACGTTTACTTGAAAAGATGTGACTACCAAATAATGTATATTATCCTTAAAGTGTTAAAAAGTTCATACTGTTTTTGTGCGTACTATGTGCTTCACTACGCGTGCGTCAACAACAGGCCTACATTTTTGGACATTCCTTGTTTTCAGCAAACATTGAACGTGTGGATTCTGTTGTCTTCTTGACTATATCACTTCAGTGCAATATGGTATTTTGGCTTTGCTAGATACAAATCAAAATGATTACAATAAAAATCTCACACTTGTATGGAAAGTTACATATCAAGAACATGTATGCCAACAACAGGAGCAGAATACAACTACCGGTAATATGGGCATTATCGAATCGGCCTTTCGAATTGTAAGTACGTACTAGCAGACCTGATAATCAGGATACCTTTAAGGACTGTTGATTAACATGGCTCTTATTGTAGGCAAGGTCTATTTCCTTTACAGCGTGTTCTGAAACAAGATACACTTTAATTCAATTAAGTATTTCAAAGCCAGTATTTCCAACATTTCAATCTCCAGTAATAATTCTTATGCCTATGTAAAACATATGTATATATATATATATATTTATTTATATATATATATAATATTATATATATATTATATATATGTTATACAAATATATAAACCTTACTGTGAACATTTTTAGGCAGGTGTGAAAAAGATGCTGTAAAGTAAGAATGCTTAGAAAAACAAAGCAAGAATTCTTAGAAAAACAAAGCATGTTAATAGCTTTTTTTAATCATTTAATAAAATGCAAAATGAATGAACGGAATTTTTTTTAAATCAAATCAATGTTTGGTCTCTTCAATGCTCAGAGGTACAGCAGATACTCTGATATTTATGTAACATGTAATCCATCAGCAGTGGCTTTCTTAAGAAATCTGAATGCTTCTAGTTTTTTTTTTAAACATCAACAAAAATAATTGCATTCTTGTGTCCAAAGAATTGCGTAACCCCACAAAAAAACTCGACAGGGCTGTTTAAAGTGCCTCTTTTATTTATTGTTAGTTTTGGACTGCAAAAGTGATCTCTCCGAAGTGTGCTTATGAAGCTTATGAATTATGAACCGGTCACTGTGTTATAGAACACTCTGCTCTTGTTATGTAAGTTTTGTACTATTCCTTTAAGTTCATGAACATTTTTCCCTTGGCTTTTTCCTGACCTCCTCTTTTTTTTTTGTAACAGATAAGAGTTTTGCAACACACTCATTAAAAAAATAATTGTTGACATCCAGTGGAGAATCATTCATCACCACCATATTTTTTTTTAAACCTCAGCACCACATTTTGCTTTATATCTGTCGTCCCAAAACACTAGAGTGTACTCGTTTTACTGCTTAAAATATGAAATATATGTATTAGAAGCCCACATTCTGTGCATACCAGTGGGAGAAGTGGTTTTTACTTCCTGTCACCAAGATGTTTTTGATTATTTTCCTTCTTTCGCTTTGATGATGAGTTCTGTCCTCCTCAGATGTATGAAATGAGGGGATTAAAGGAAGTATGTTCGGCACAGGGGAAGTTATTAGTTGTGTAGGTTTTGGTAACGGACAATGAATTCAGCTTCACTGAGGTAAATAGCCCTTTTAATCAGTGATGTATTGTAGCCTAGGGCGGCAGGTACAAGGAGGCCGCAGCCCCCCCTGCTTCAAACCGATGTGGCTGCTCAATAGGCTGGTAACAAAGAAGATCTTAGATCTTCCCAACCTGACCATTTACACAGTGGAACGCTGTGCTGAGCCGGCACAGACTCCATAGGTTGCGTTGAAAGGCAGTATGTACCTTTAAGATGCAGTGCACAAGTATATGATGTCATAACCCAGCACTTTGCAGTTAAGGACAATATCAGGCCTAGGGCAGCGCTCAAGGCAAAATACACCACCGCCTTTAATGACTCATATAGCTTTGTTGATGATTATTATTTAGTAAGTTGTGCTTACACATCAAATTATAGTCCAGTGGGTTGTAACCTCCATAGATATATTAAAAGACCTCAAAGAGGGAATCCCATGATTACGGCATAAAGTACATTGCGGTAAACTGCTTTTTAGCTTATTTGATTCCAATAAACTTTCTGTTAAGGCTGTCAATGTTGTCAGTTGTGATATTTTGAATGACTTTCCCTGCTCAAACACCACACTTAACTGATTCTTTAAGGCAATGGTAATGGAGTCTATTCCTCCTTAGACTTTCATTAGTCAGAGTGTCTGGCTGGGAAATTAGGACTGAGCCTAGTCTTTGTCTACAGACAGTATGATAAGTGGGTGTTTGTGTAGTAGATATGTGTTTGTATAGTAGATTGGGCTAATATAACATTTCTAGAATCATAGTTCTAGAACACATACAAGAACATATGCAGCTGAAAACATTTTTTAAAAAGTTACACAATGTTTTTGGAAACATATTTTTTCTATGTAGGAAGTGAAAAAGGAACCTATATGAAGCCTCCTAAAAGTCTGTGCATTTATAGCATTTTAATTCCAGTCCCCAGTGGAGTTCATTTATAAATTCTTACAAAAAATGCACTGTTTTCATAAAGCAAGTCCTGTTTTTCACAAAATAAATTATTATATAAGAAGCATTACACGTTTCTCTTAAAATGCATGCTCATGGTTAACTAACTGGTTTATGCTGGTGCGTGTGCCTAGTTTTTCAAAATGGTTTGACCTCTGCCCGCAATCGCAATGTGAAAAACAATGAATGGCCGCAGATGTTTCTGCTTAGTGAAGTATTTGAGTCATAAAGTGTCAGTGTTGTGATATTGTGTACTGTAGTAGACCTTATAAAGTGTTGTTATTATTAGAGAATATATCATGTACTGTATCAACTGTTCATATCACATTTCCTTTTGTAATATACTGTACATTAATAATGATCGTATATAAACATACAATAAATGTAAAAATGCAAGGCATATAGTCCCAGTGGAAATGAAATGCTTTCTTTAATTTTTTGGCAGTTGCCTGGGATGAGTGGTTTTTTTTCATGTTACTATATAGCTGTACCTCCTTGCAGCAAAAATATTTCACCCAGTTTCATATATTACAGTGAGTCCTAGGAATGAAGAATCAGATAGCTATGGGTTAAGTCACTAAAGATGAGTGTCGGTTGAATCATGTTTACAATAGTAAACACACATGAGCTGGACTGTATAATTTACATATTCACCGCCATTAACTCAACTGCACACTCAATAGAAACTTAACTGGACTGGCATCAATTTGAATGCTGGGGGTAAAGGTAAGCAATTTACTCTATGACTTATCATCAGTCTTCTCCTTCCCCTAATCACAGCCTCTTCATTTAAATGTAAATGTAAAAGTCTCCTGTGCTGGCCCAAACTGGCAATCTGGAACACTGGGCAAATGCCTAGTGGGCCACTGTCTGTCAGTTCCCCATACTTGCCCAATCCTCTGCTCTAGCAGCAGATCAGGTGCTATTTAGCCCTGATTTCTGATCACTCTGCGATCAACAATTAGGGAGATAAGTGTGAGAAGAGTGAGAAGCAAATTCTTAAAAGATAATATATTGAAAATAAATGAATGTCTTAATGAGATTATCAATAGTTCCTTCTCATTATGAGGGAGTCCACAGAACCTAAGGGCTTCTTTAGCTTTGTTGCAATACTATCCAATAAAAAGCAGGTAAAAAAAGTTGGCAAATGTAAAAAAAAAAAACGGATAAAAAAGATCCCAAAGGCTCTGTATTCACAACAGACATTTATAAAAAAAAATGATCCTTTATTGTCCACTGATTCTGAAATATTTGTACACATTGTACAGTATGTAAAGATATTCAAAGGATATTGCCAAAAATACATTTTGTACCATTACAGAGAGAAATAATCGCCATGGGCACATCAGTCTTACCCTTCTCACAAGGGCAGCCTAGGCCTGAACTGCCATCGACATATCAGTCTGATCCTGCCCACAAGGGCAGTCCAGACTATCTAAAACTTGAGACAGTCCAGAGCAGGATATAATTCCTGTCGGTTCTTGATTGTGTTGTTCTCCCATCGGGGGATCTCTTGAGGATAGTCCAGATGGGGACCTCCTTGCTCACTTGTATCTAGAATGATTTCAGCCATACTGTAGTGGCAAGCCTGAGGAGGCTGAGAGGTAATTGAGAGGTTGTTGGTTTCCTTATGCAGAAGTAGTTTGCCTTGCCGGTTGGTTCTGGGCAATCTCAACATTCCTTGTGTCCAAAGTTAGATTCAGTGCCAGGTGAAATGTCATCCAGCCATTTTACCTATACGGCCTATACTATACTGGTGTACCGAATTGAAATCATGCCATAGCATTCCGTTTCAAAATGTGGCCATGTGTGAAATTGAGACCCCATCAGCAGGAATGTACGTGTTTTGCACCAGAATAGTTCTTTTTATTTAACTCTTGTTAAGGATGAAACCCATGTTATTCACAATTTTATCTAATGCTGATTAAAAATATTTGTATTTGTTCAGATTAAATTTCCCTTATATATTCTGTAACAGCATTAGCAAAATAATTAGTGGGACGGTATTTTGACTATAATGTAAGCCGTGTATACTAGTGGCAAAATTATCAGCGGTTGTAAAAAAGAAAACCTTTTATAACTTAGCAAATGTCTAGAAAATAAAGATTATATTTGTTTTTACATACTCTCCGAGGATAAACTGTTTCTTAACCAGACATTTAATCCGGTGCAGATTGACAAAACAAATATAAAAAAAAGTCATCATATGCTCATGTGACATGTCAGAGGTCCCCTTAAATTTTAGTGATGTCATCCTTGTGTACATTTTATTAATTTCTGCAGAATCCCCCCTTATGCATTTGCCCTTTCCCTCTCTTTCGAGGGATGATATAGGTGATGTTGTAGCAGATTGGGTAAGTATGGAGCGTGGATGGCCAGTGGCCCACCGCCATATGCCAGGTGTGCCAGAAAGCCAGTCCGGGCCTGGCCCTCCCTGCTTTTAGGAGACCCTATGAGTGAATAATATAAACAGACTTGTGCACATGTGGTATAATATATAATAACCTAGATAGTGATGTCATTTCTTAAAGGTATGCAGTGTATGTATTTTTAGGTGTCTGTTCCACTTTAAGTAAAACATTTTATATCTAACTGGAAATTCGTATTTAACTGGAAATGCATATCAGTAAAGCCTGTTCACTATTCCAGCACTTAGGTCGAAGGTTCAAGCGTCCGACTTCTTGTAAGTAAGCGGAATATTGTCATGGGATTTTGCAAGACTAGTATGAATGAACTTTGCCAGTGTGTATCAGCTATTTCCCGAGACGATAACATGTATCCTACCCATGTGCTTGGCTGTTTGTACAAAGCAAAAAGATTTATCCTGTGTTTTTTTTTTCTTCTTCATATACAAAGTAAATGGCTTATTCTCGGATGCTTGTGATTTTAACAAAATGCCAGGGTTATGCACTGCTGTCCAAAGCAAAGACAGGAAAGTGCAATTTGTAAATAATTAGGAAGCACTGATATGAACCGTGCCCTTTACAAAAAGGTGTTTTTAAAACCTCACATTTTGGAAGGACAGTGAATGAAATAAGATTAAAAAATATATATATTTGACTCCATATAAATCTAAACTAACCATAAAGCTCTATTTTGGTCTTGTCACCCCAAATTACAGTGTGCCAGAAGCTGTGTCAAGGTGTTGGCAGGCATATTGTAACCGCTTTGTGGCATTGGCACAGTAAAGGCTTCTTTATGGCAACTCCACCATACATCTCATTTTTGTTCAAGTATTGTTACTTGAGGTTACCTGTGGGTTTTTCTTCGTATCCTGGACAATTCTTCTGGCAGCTGTGGCTGAAATGGTCTTTCTTGGTCTACCTGACCTTGGCTTGTTATCAAGAGACCCCCCCAAATTTCCTACTTCTGAATAAGTGATTGAACAGTACTGACAGGTATTTTCAAGGCTTTGGATATTTTTTTATATCCTTTACCATTGTTACAAACTTCCATTACCTTGTTACGCTTGTCTTTTTGGCAGTTCTTTTCTGCTCCCCATGGCTCAGTATCTAGCCTGCTCACAGCTAACAAACTCATTGACTATTACAGACACTAATTGCAATTTTAAACAGAACAGGTGTGGGAAATTAACCTTTAATTGCCATTTTAACCTGTGTGTGTGTCACCTTGTGTGTCTGTAACAAGGCTAAACATTCAAGGGTATGTACACGTTTGATCAGAGCCATTTTGGAGGTATCTGTTATTATATATATATATATATTATATATATATATATATATATATATATAATCTGTTAAACAGTAACGTAATGATTCCTTTGTAGGACACACATTGTCAATGTTATGGCTTTTTTGAAAAAAAAATCAGATGGTAACTATAGGTGGGCTGGCCTGGGGGACATGTGGTAACTGCCCATGCAGAGACTGAGCTTAGTAGGGTCACGTAATAAGACATCATGTGATACTGTCATAGCGTGTAGTTAGCATGTTACAGTAAGTGTGTACTTGAGTGTTTTTGATGCCCAAAAATAAACATTTACTCATGAATGTTTCAATTGAATGTAGCTACACATGCAGTTCTTAGTACTTAGACACACTGGGTTGGCACCAAGGTTACGTGATTCTTGAGAAGCACATACTGACATACACGCTATACTATTGGTGAAGTCATTAATAGATACCAAAAAAATTGCCTTTTCTAACTCCCTTTTTATAGAGATCAGAAACGTTTTACGTTTCATTATCTAAAGTATTATGTTTATTTAAGATTTCCGATATATGATGTAATGTTCTTTTTGCTATCTGCAGTCCAGCTGCTTTATGTTAAGACTGACCCATTTAGGGCTAATTATACTGCTGGTTAATGTGTTTTATTAAGGATGGATTTTTAGTTTATTCTAATTCAATGTTCAATGGTGGTAATATTTGGAAGTACATTAAGAAAGTATACAAATGCCATCGTACATGGGATGAGATAAGAATAAGAACCAAAAGCAAGTCTCTTGAAAGCTTAGTTTCTATACGTGGTTTCACAGTAACGGCAGGCAATATTTGATGGAATTAAAGTAACTGTTCCATTGAGTACCCGTAGTTCCACTATGCAGACCTGGAAAATGACCTCAATAAAATTATTAGATCATATAATTAATTAAATCAGGATACAATATTGATTAATATCTGGTTGGTTTTCTGCAGTGCAGAATTGTATGTGACTAAAATAGCCAAACTTTTTTGCTTCTTCTTAAAAGGAAGCTTTCCAATTTTCTACAAGGAAATTAGCCAGTGGGTAAATTCCACAATGTCAACCTATAAACATAAAATTCTTTTTTGCCAAGGATCTTGGACTGCAATCAGAGATGAAGGCAGTGAGTACAAAATTCGTATGTCCTTTTACTAAAATACAACATGGAGCTTTACAGCACATGATGTACTGTACACTGCTGCCCATATACCTAGCCTTATGTGTGTTATCTAGGAGCTGCAGCACTTTGCAAGGTGGAGTCCCCAGCTTCTCAAGCTGTGTGCATTATAAATATAATTTTTCTCAATAACCCTTATATTTCATACCAAGCAAATATGTCATGAAAAATTAATCCCTTGAATAACTCAAAACAGAAATACATTTGGAAACCAGGGAACTTCTCAAAGTAGGGGGATTTGAGGACCAAGCTAGCTGCACATTGGAGACCTACTACTCCCGGGCATAACTGGGTTCTCCGGGTCAACACCCGAATCCTCCTGGTCTTGGGGTCTTGACAGGTCCCACTCCCCGCCCATTTCCCCTCTAAATGGGGGTGTTTCCCGCAATATCAGCGGCAACACCCTCAACATCAGTGGGAGCGCCCACCAACATCAGTGGGCAGTCCTGGCTGCGTCCAGCAAGGGCAGGCTCCAGGTAGTCGGAGCCCAGAAGTTCCCAGGTATGCTCCCAGGTAGATTGTGAGAGATAGGAAGCCGGTGGAACCTATGCAAACAGGCATACAACCTGGTTTTTATAGGACTGTCCAGATTTACAGGACAGCTGCAAATCTCTCCCTGACTGGCCCAGGGAGCTATAAAATCAATGAAAGTCAAATAATGCTGTTGGAGCACAGACATGGCACTTCCTATAAGGAGGCCGGACGGCTGCTCCCTGATACCATCCATATCAAAGGCAGCATTGCCTACATCCAGGAGCTACACTGCCCACCCAACCTCTTGCCCCCCCACTGAAATGGTAATTGGTAATCTCCCAGTCGCAGAGATTGAAGACTTTAACAAGATGTCCCAGGGAGGCAGGACCTCACTCAGATACTATAAGTGAAACCCATTAAGTCCCTAGGTATGTATATTTGCTTCTTAACCTGGCAAGTTTGTGACGTAACTATTTTCATCTTAAGTAATTGTTCTGTCACGCTGTTTTCACCTTTCTTCAATACTATTCTGTATTATTCATACATTCAGTATAAACCTCAATCGTATAGTTGTTGCCCCATATTTTCTGTAGAGCTTTGTCCTCACTTTTGTTAATGTGCTTAACTTTTGCATATATGTATATTAATATATATATATTTGCAATTAAACAAAAGCTTAATGGTTTGAAATAAAACGTATACATACATTATGTTATCATACATTTTATTGTTTAGCCTCACAATTGGCATTATATATTATATATGTAGTATATTTATATAGTGCTAACGACTTCAGCTCTGTACAACAAAGAACAGTTGTCCTTCTTTATAGAGATGATGCTGGTGTCTTGCTATAAGACTTACAATAAACTGGAATTTATTTTCTAAATACGCCACCGATGGGCAGGTTCCATACCACTGAAATGGTTTTGGCTGCTCATGCTCATTCATCTTCACATACAACCTTCTGAAACACAGGCCATTATGTGACGGTTAGTAACTCACGTACCATGCTATTCTATGCCAGTCTATTTTCATGAAACATACTGTCCATTTGGTTTTGAATGCCTCGTATCATTCATGTAACTATGAGCACAAGTGGATGTACAGTGTTAGTGTTTAAAGCATGTTCTTGGTTCCATGCTATTTTATCTGATAATATAATGTATAAAAACCAAATAGGCCTTGATGACTCCAAGCTATTTATCAAACAGACCTTACTTAATCATCATTACTGCAACTCGTGCTATATCGCATCTAAATCTGAAATTGCTGGTTTAATAAATGAACAATTCTGAATGGTTTCAAAGATCAGTAATCATCTGTTGCGTCAACGGGTTTTATCACTTCCCTTTTGGAAGAGTCTGATTTCCTGGAGCCTGACTGCAAGACAGTCTCTTTCGGAAATGTTTTACTTGGCTAATCCTAGGTACACTGTATTTGGCACCAAAACACATGTACAGTGAACAAAACAAACTAAGCTTATATGTAACTTTCTGATTTAATACCAATGCCCTTAGTACTTAAACAAAAGGTCGCCGTAAGAAAGAGCAGCACTAGATGTAGAGTCACATAGAGCAAAGAAGATGGGAAGAAGATACTCTTTCAGTCTCAAAGTTTAGTTTGCTTTCGCCATTAAACAGGCAAAAATCCATAGCATGTAAGAGTAATATTTCCCACAGGAACTGTGATAGAATTTTCTGCTCATATGGTATCTCTTGTCGTATGAATTATTGTTGATATTTCTTTCTTGACTAACATTGGGTAACCACCGTTTTCTGTTCCTTAGCATGTCCATCGGGAACATACAAGCCTGAAGGTTCTCCGGGAGGAGTGAGCACTTGCATTCTGTGTCCTGATCCAAATCACACCTCCCTACCGGGGAGCACATCCATTGATGACTGCTCCTGCAAGGAGGGGTATGAACAGAGTGGTGAGGTCTGCAAAGGTCAGATATGCTTTTTTTTTCACTACATCATCTTAACCTTATGTATTTTTGCCAAATGTCAGGCCAACCAGTGTTCCCCTTTCCTGTGAACTTTCTTTTGATACCATAGTTACATCTTTAGCCAAAACGTTTAGTTTAAACTACAAAAAAGTAGGAAAAAACATATTTTTCATATATGTATATATATATATCCCTTGTAAATCATCTAACAATGGAGGTTTGCTGATTTTGGAAATACCTCATTTATATAGAGTTTCCATACTTACTCAGCAGTTATAGGGCACATATTTTGCGTAAATTACTGTTTTAAAACTGTTGGATTGTTACATTTGATATTCAAGCTCTAATTTGGAACAAAGAAACCAAAAAATACCCCCAGAAAAGTATTTATTTCTGTAAAGCAGGCAACCCAAGATATTTCAGCAGGAGCATTTCATGCAGCTGTTTGGCCACCAGTCACCGCCAAAGTTGGCCTTAAGATAATTTCTTGTGCTTTTTTCACCAACACTTCTGTGTTGCTTAGACTTTTTTAACCCCTTAAGGACAATACTGTTTCTTACTCGTAGTATATTGGGGGACAATGGCTCTTAACATTTTTCAGTGTTGCTGTTTAGCTGTGATTTTCTTCTTTCTCATTTCGTGCTCCAACACATATATATTAAACAGGGCTTTCTTTCGATACCATTAATTTTATCATATCATCTAATTTGCTTTAAAAAAATCATAAAATATGGGGATTTTTTTGTTAAAAAATTACTTTTTCTCCTTTTTAAACAAAAAACTTTTGCTCATCTGCCCAAAAACTAATGAAAAACCTGCTAAATAAATTCTACTATTTGTCCTGAGTTTAGAAATACCCAATGTTTTTGGGAATTCTCCATATTTTACCCGTTGGCTTCTGGGTCAGTGCTGTGTGAGGGATTGTTGTTTAGCTCTGTCCATGACCTATACTGATCTTAGCCTTCCCATACATGTGGCTACCCCATCACCTTAGCAAATTAATTCAATTTTTTCTCCTTTAAGAAGCAGGAGATCTGAGAAGCTCCCATATATACATTACACTGGTTAAATATCTAGAAGCATGGTCATACCTGTGACAAATGAACAGGAACCAGGTATGCCATCTTATGAGTTGTCAAATGTTGTTCCATCTTTTAAAAATATCTGCTAGGCAGTATGGTAACAATTAAGCATGGAGATTTATTACAATTATACTTATACATCAACTTTACTTTAATGGGATTGCACATTACTTTTCAATAACATTTGGTTTTATATCATCATTAGTTGTCCACTGTCCAGAATTACTGCCCCCTGAGAATGGCTATTTTGTCCAGAACAGCTGTAACAATCACTTTGATGCTGCGTGTGGAATCCGATGCAAGACGGGGTTTGAGTTAGTTGGAAGTAGCATTCGGCTTTGTCAACCAAATGGACTGTGGTCAGGATCCCAGGCAACCTGCCGAGGTAAGTCAACTATGAATAGACGATTCTTCCCGTTGTTGTGCAGTAGCTATATTTATTCAGTGTCTAACAAGTAATGATTACCAGTTGAATAGACAATCAGGTTCAAAAAGCAAAACAGACTTCCTATTAACCCACTGACCCTCAACTACAAAAGGGCCTTCAGTAAATGAGAACGGGAGTCTGAGATGTATTTAGGGTACGAAAACAGCATGTGTCATTTATCCTCTTATCAAATGAGGGAAAAAAGCTTTATTTGTACTAAAAAGGTTTTGATGGATATCGGAAGTAATCTACTTGCCTAAAGCTGTTTTGTTAACAATTTTATAATTTCCTTCTTAACATCTGCAGGATATCCCTTGTATGCATTTGCCAAAATTTAGAACACCAGAGAGCTTTTACAGAGATAACGTTGGTATAGTTGTATCTTTTCCAGAAGAAATGATATGTTAATTAAACTAGCATTTAACTAAACAACATTTGTTCTTTATTTCACATAGCTCAGTGGCATCCAAGGGATATAATGTTTAAAAATTGGATATACCCTCCTTTAAACCTTAATATGCCTCTGAGCTTATAAGATGTGTGATTATTACTCCAATTACTATGTTAAAGATAAGATACATGTGTATATGAATACTTGATGCATATTATTGTTATTATGAGTTCTTATTATGGCTTCTTTGCTACCACAATTATCCTTAAAATGGTTAAAATTGGATGTTATAGTTTTCCAGGTATTTAAGGTAATTTTTAACATTAATTATGGTGTAACTTTAATTTTAGTCTTTTAATTATCAGCACAGTGTAAATACTTTCTTCATACAAGCAGTAGATATTTTAGCTAGATGCCACCTAATCTTCATGACCAAACACAGACCACTGGTGGAATATAACACTTTTTCTTCATAGACAATATATATCTTAATATGAATTTAATTTGCAACAAGTAAAAAGAATATTATAAATAATAAATGTAAATTAAACCGAGCTGTAGTATGTGTGATTGGTCATTTCCCTATTGTTTTGAAGGGTTTCAGCCCCCCTTCCTTTGGTTGCAGAAAGTAGCAAACAGTATGTGATAGCATTATATTGAGTTTATTTTTATAGCGCCAGCAGATTCCGTACGCTGTTACAGCAGAGTCAGTAAATAATTTAAAATCAAACACAATAACAAACTGGTACAAAAAGACAAAGAGGACCCTGTTCTTGCTAGCTCCCAATCTAGTCGGTGGCTGATGAGCAAGTGAAACAGTATGAGAGGACTGCTTGGATAGGGATGATCTGTAGAGACTGTTGGATATTGAGATGGCTTCTGAAAGGTGGGATTTCAGAGCTTTGCGTATGCGGGAGAACGTTTGACTGAATGAGGTAGAGAATTCCACATAAGGGGGTACAGCATGAGTGAAATCCCGAATACAGGACTGGCATGAGGTAATTACGGTTAGTGGTGTATTTGGATAAGAGGGTACAGATGTAGTGGGTGCGGGGTTGTTAAGGGCTCTTAGGTCAGGAGTTTGAATTTAATTCTGGAGGGTATGGGGAGCCAGTGGAGGGATTGGCACAGTGGAGCAGCAGATAAGGAACAGTAACAGAGTTTAAGTTTAATCTAGCTGCAGTGTTGAGGATGGATTGGAGTGATCATCGGTGGGAGAGAGGGAGACCAGTTAGTAGGGAGTTGCAATAATCCAGGCGGGATACCACAAGAGAGTGGATTAGTATTTTGGTTGTTTCTTGTGTGAAAAATGGACATTCGGGAAATGTTTTTCAGGTTAAGGCGGGAGGATTTGGTAAGAGACTGGTTGTGAGGGATGAAGGAGAGAGCAGAGTCAAGTGTGACACAAGGTCAATTAGTTGGGCGGGGAGTTGTCAACAGTAATAGAGATGTCAGGATTTGTGGACGGAGTGGATGGCAGGATAACTATAAGATCAGACTTGGAAATGCTTCAGGTTATGCAGCGCCATAAGCACTGGTAAGGACTGGTGGTGCATCAGGCCACCAGTCACCTAGCACTAGTCCTTTTTCCCCTCAAATAATTCTTGTTTATTTTTATAATTATTATGAAATCCAGGATTTACTTATTCCTGCAAAGGGATAAATGAAACACTTTCTTGAAACACATACATATACATATTTATTTCATATTTTTTATAATGAAAACATGTTTGCATTATTGTCTATTTTGTGTCACACTCTAAATATATATATATTTTATTTTTTTGTAGTGAAGACATGCCCAAAACTTCGTAGAATTGAACACGGTAGAGTAAACTGTTCAGGAGGTGATATATCATATGGAACTGTGTGCTCTGTGACATGTAATGAGGGATATAAGTTGGAAGGAAGTTCTAGACTCTATTGTCAAGGAAATTCACAATGGGATTCTAGAGAACCTCACTGTAAAGGTATGTTCATGATGTCGCTTTCTTACTTCTGCAATGGATGATGTACTTAAAGGGGTAATTGTTTGAACCAAACAATAATCTGGCGCAGATACATATAAGGAAAGAAACAAATAAAACTGATAGTGTAGAGTGTAAAACCAATAATATTGGTGAATTTTTAATTTTGCACTCACAAAAGAAATGGACTCATCTATGTTGAATGCAAGTTGTCCTTTAATATTCTTTGTAGATTCTAAAAAATAAACTTAAAATAGTGCAGTATCCGAGAGACTATAAAAATAGCCAGCAGAAAATCCACTCACATTTAGTTTGTGCACCAAAGTGCTTGAAGAGTGTCAGTAAGCAGTCCACCGATTTATGGATGTAGAATAGCCCAAGAAAAGTACTTCTAAACGCGTTTCGCCGACCTGGCTTCTTCAGTAGAAGTATAATGCATAAATTGGATAATCTTGTCTCATTGCCGTGTATTTTCTTATATAGATACTTCCGCATGTGAGTCATCTTACGTCGTTCGTTTACGTCATCACGTAAACGAACGTCATCGCGTCGTCCACTTCCGCACATGAATCATTTGTGAGTGCAAAATTAAAAATTCACCAAGATTATTGGTTTTACACTCTACACTATCAGTTTTATTTGTTTCTTTCCTTATATGTATCTGCGCCCCATTATTGTTTGGTTCATTTGAATTTGCACACCTTGAGGAGGAGTGTCTGTTTTTGGGTCGCTGCAGTCTCATCAGGGAAGTATTACTACATTTGTTTATTATACACATTACACGTGATTTGAGGTTTATTTCACGCAGGGGTAATTGTTTCCATGATCAGTTCCCTGTTTTTAACAAGTAGTGTTTTGCTTAGAAATGTTAACTTTCTTTGGTCTCTTACCTGTTCTCTTGCAGGCCGCAATCAGGTACAGACCTGAGAATGGGCTCTGTTGTCTTTTTGGTCCTATGTTTTATTTTAGACATGGACGAACCTATTAATTCCATTATTATGTAGCACAATTACAAAAGGGGAGATTCAAAATTAACAATAATATTAAATATTGACTGTAGAAAAAAAAGTACCGCTCGTTGAGAGAAAAAGGTCCTGCTCTTGTGAGCTTATAGTTCAGAAGGACCTTAGCTAATACAATCTAATGGCTTTTCGGAGAAG
>VKOC01003321.1:0-22752 GCA_009364415.1 Spea multiplicata
GTTAATGGGGTGTTTAGGGTTAATTGTGGTTGATGGGGTGTTTAGGGTTAATTTAGGGGCAGTTATGGTTAATGGGGTCTTCTCTTCAGGGTTAATTTAATACTGAGGACTGAGGGTTAATTTAATTAGGTTAACTTAAGGTGCAGTTAGAGGTAAAGGGGGGCAAACTGAGGGGAATCTAAATCCTGGGGGCAGTGAAGATTAATGCAGTATTTATTTATAAAAAGTATTGTGTCTGTGAACGAGTCTGCACTATGGCATATCAGGGAGGTATACGGCATACCTTGGGAGGACGGAGTGACATATTTGGGGGTATAAGGCATATGTGGGGAGGGCAGTGTGGCATATCTGGGAGGCAGTGTGACATGTCTGGGCTCAAATGTGCATAACTGGGGGGGGGCAGGTTGGGAAATGCATTTTTATCAGTTTTTTATTCTGCCGTTTGGTTTTAACATCCTACGTTACTTTATTAAATTATTTTAAATAAATGAAAAATTTACATTTTTTTTTATCCGATTAAATCGATCCATCGAAAAAAATAATCGGCCAACTTTAGTTGCAGCCCTAGTTTTAACCCTCAAATTTGTAGCACAGCGTGTTCATACAAAAAGGACATTGATACAGAAAACTAATATGCCAGAAAGAGTTGCAGATAGCGTGTTTAAGGCGATATGATCAACTGAAGTAGTGGGAGGCATACTTACACCTCATATTTATGTAGGCTGGTGAATTGATGATTGCCAAGGGATGTGAGAAGTCTAAGACATTAGCCGTCAATGACAGCTAAGCTGCAAGGGAAGTGTCTCCCCCACAGGTGTTCACAAGTCCTAAGCATGCGTCATTTTTGTGAATTCATTCACAGCATGCTAGTTGTGCTGAAGAACCTTTAAGGATCCCAGGCCGAAAATAAATTTGCACTAGTAATAAGATAAACACATTTAAAAAGGGATGGTTTAATGACTACAATATCAATATAAGAACTGGAAGCCACAGTGTTACATTTTATTGGAATTAGAATTTTTTTTTAACACTGCAAACAAGTTTAAAAAAAAAACACGCAAAAGACTGAAATCTTTACATATACAGTGTAACATTTAGTGTTGGGTTGCTTCCACATTACTATACTCACACTGATGCATATTACGTCCCCTTTTGGCAAATGTAGCATAGTGAAGTTGGGAAAAAAAAAAAAAAAAAAAGATACAAGTCTATCAAGTTCAACCTTGCTATTGATTCAGAAAAAGGCAAAAACCCCACGTTGAAGTGATCGCATATTGTATAAAAAAAGAAAAATGGGGAAAATTCCTCCTTGATTGCAAATGTCCTGACCATTATACCAACAGGGACTTTTATGACATTGCATTCTAAATACATAGACATTAATATGTAGTTAGTCCCCCACCCTTTGCAGCTTCCAGTCTTCTGTGAAGGCTTTGCACAAGATTTTGAAGTGTTTCTGTGGGAATGTTTGCCCATTCGTCCAGTAGAGCATCAGGCACTGTTGGAATAGAAGGCCTGGCCCACAATCTCCGTTCCAGTTCATCCCAAAGGTGCTCGATGGGGTAGCGGTCAGCACTCTGTGCAGCCCAGTGGTCTTTCACACCAAATCCATCCAACCATGACTTTATGGACCTTGCTTTGTACAATGGGGCACAGTTATGCTGGAATACAAAAAGGGCCTTCCCCTAAATGTTCCCACAAAGTTGGACGCATATCATTGTCCAAAATGCCTTGGTATGCTGAACCATTACGATTCCAGTAAGGGGGCTAGCCCAAGCCTTGAAAAATAGCGCCATAACATTATCACTCCTCCACCACCAAACTTTACAGTAGGCACAATGCAGTCAGGCAGGCAGGCAACATTCTCCTGGCATATGCCAAACAGAGAATCGTGATATGTCACTTCACAGAACACTCTTTCCCTTCTCCAGAGTCCAGTGGCGGCATGCTTTACACCACCCAGATCCAACGCTTTAGTTGGTGATGTAAGGCTTGCATGCAGTTTCTCGTCATTGAAACCCCTTTTCATGAAGCTCCCATCTCACAGTTTTTGCGCTGATATTAATGAAAGTTTGGAACTCTTCAGCTATGGAATTAGCTGCATGTTTGCAACTTTTATGACTTTATGTGGTCGTCCGCTTAACGTTGCTGGTGTTCCTAAATGCTTCTACTTTCCAATAATACCACTTATAGGCGACTATAGATTATCTAGCAGGGATGAAATTTCATGAACTGACTTATTACAAAGGTGGCATCCTATCAGTCCTACCACACTGAGGACTTTAGAACGACCATTTTTTCCCCACAAATGTTTGTAAATGCAGACTACATTATCTGATTGAAACAACTGAATTCAATAATTAAGAGGTGTGCCCCAATATCCTTACAATCAGTTATCCCTTGCTAAAAAAAACATCTAGTCCATGTCAATTAGTTTACATACGCTGGAAGAACCCTCAAATCAAAATTTTTAGGAAAAAAGTGAAAAGTCAAGACCTAGAGTGGTAAGTACAGCCGTCAGCAAAGCCCTCTCCCATCAGTGTTTCCTCAGCCCTCTATAACAGGGGCGTCCAACGTGCGGCCCTCCAGCTGTTGCAGGACTACATCTCCTATACTCCACAGCCAGGCCCTTAGCTGAAAGAGCATTGTGGGAGATGTAGTCCTGCAGCAGCTGGAGGGCCGCACGTTGGACGCCCCTGCTCTATAAGGTATTTTTCCTGCAATCAGACTCAGTCAGCTTGTGAGGACTGTGAGGAAGCAGTAGACTAGACACCAGCAGCATTGCACCCATGGTTTAAAGGTTGTTTTTTTTGTTTTGTTTTGTTTTTTTTAACCCCCCCAGTATTAAATACTCACTTGTAATACAAACCCCCTTTTCAGGACTCTTGAGCATATTACACCTGAGATTTTACAGTAATCATTCCCCTGGATTCTTTATTTTGTTCACCGTCAATGCATATAATTTAAATAGTAACATGCTGGCATTTATAAGTGGCACTTGTGGTTATCATTAGAAGCCTTACAAATACGGTATATTTATCTTTAAATCATATGTATGGCGTTGCGGATATAGTTTAATACCCCATAGTGGCAACACTGATATATGATACACATTTTAATTTTTTTTTTTCTTTTTTTCAGACTTTTAAACTACAATGGATCATGAACTTCAGATTTAATATTAACCTTCTAGAATCCATGTTTATCTAAACTACTCATATTCAGCCCACCTCCACTAATATATCATTAGCAGCTTTTTGTTTGACAATGCATGAAAAATAATTACAAGAACAAGATTTACTATGTCAAAATAACAGGTTCTTAAGGAGCTCTTACACTATAAATGTCTCCATAGACATTGTTAATGTAATTATGACTTTTGAGCCCGTGATGTCGCGCTTACCAGTTGCTTCAAAACAAAGCAGCTGTGCACCAAACATAGGATCATCTGCAGTCAGAAATATTGTTAAAAAAAAAAAAAAAAAAAAAAAAAAAACTACATTTCCCTCCTCGTAATGGCTTACACAACCCCAGCAACACCCCTTATAAATATGAGGTCTTCCTTGGCCACTTGGAATGTTTGGCTGTAGGGAGCAATTATTGGCACGCATGTTTTAACTTAAAATAGGTGGGAACTACAGAAAATCATGCAATACTTCATCCAGCTGTTTGAATTATCACCATTGACAAATTATTGAACTTAGCAGGAGAAGAACCATAGTAAATGGGTGCTTCTGCAGGAATAACTCTGTTCATTAACTTGGATAAATGATTTAAGACATGCAATTCGAAACATTTTAAAATCCAGCGGATTTATACTCATAATATCAGAAATCAATTCTTGCAGCTATTCCTTTGGTAATGTTTCCAGTAACAAAATCCTGAATGCACCTATTGCAAACTTCAACATTTAATAGATCGTCATTTTTAACATAACACTAGATCATAACATTGGACATTTAGTAGATTCACCCTAAAGAAACAATGAGAATAGAACTCCTTCCTCTGTGACACAGTAAAGTCAGATGTTTTTTTAGGCTACAGAAAAATTAAAGAAAAATATGAGTATCTCAATTATAATTTTAATATATTAATGAAAATACCGGAAACAGGACTTGGCAGGATGTCTTCATATGAAAAGTTATTCCTTATGTTTTTCTTTTATAAAATAATGGATATAAAACCCATGTATACACCTGTCTTAAGTCTAAAATTAGACCTACCACTCCAATTCCTCAATTCCTTTGACACTTTATTAAGCGTTGACATTACCTGGCCACCTAGTCACAGAGGTTAAGAGTGTTGGTTAATTTGTAGGCATTTCCACTTATTTAATGTATTAGCAAGAATTATGCTTCCCAGGAATACAAGAATTAATAAACCTTTTGATGATTTTGCGAGATCAAAACTGGAATTCAGCAATACTGGTGTAGTTAATTAAATGCCTTGAAAAAAAAGCCAAAATTATACTTTTAGGTCAGTATGAGTAAGCAATCTGCTTTTGCACTCCAGATGGTTTTTACAGTTTAATGCTTGTATTTCTATATTTTGCTGATGTATTCAGTTCACTCTGACAAGAATCCTACATTAATCTGCATGCTTCGCATCAACAAAGCTTACTTCCAATTTCATTTTTTTTTTTTTTTTTTTTTTTTTTAACTTTTCCATTCCTGTCAGTAAACAGCAACATTTTGTAGCACGATACAAGTTAATTTAATATAAACTTAGTATGAAGTCTCTGGCTTCATTGTATAAAAGGAACCACGTCATTTTGTTTAAAACAAACAACAAAATGGGTGAATGAATGCACAAGTGTTGGGGGGGCACATATGGCACAGGGAGGCTGTTTAGTGGGCAGGGGTGGCACAGCCAGGTTGTTTAAGGCGAACATGCAGGCTATTTGGGGACAAAGATGGCACAGACATGTTTGGGGGCAAAGGTGGCACTGTGTGACATGCTTCTTGTGGGCCCTGTGGCAATTATCGCACAGTGGACCTGTGGTTTCTAGTTATGCCCCTGGTGTGGCATGTGGCCACATGAACGTAACCGCTCAATAAAATATATGAGGCTAGTGTTCAACTATTTCTAGCCCTGCTTTTTCGTTTCCAGGGCCTATTATACTCAGATTCAGTGGTTACTGTGGTGTCCACATTTGCATCACCAGAAGGAAATGAACAACAAACGGAGCTGTCTTTATTTCATTTGCACCAGGATTTCTTGGACAGACGTAATGGAAACGCAAGACGAAGCCATGCAGTCCATAGGAGATATAAACAGATGTAATGAACAGATGTTTTAAACCTTGCCATTCGGCAAGATTTATGGGGATTAACAGTTAAGTGAGCATACATGGTAGATACATTTATAAATTTTATGTAGCAGCTTGTACAAAATGCATTACTATCCATTCTAGGCTCACATGTAGCATACAAACCATACTGTTAAGTAGGCATGAGAGTCCCTGTAGAACCAAACAGCTGTCTGTGATCTCATATTGTGACATTAGTGTGCTTTCAAAATTGTGTTCAAACAGTGCACACACATACACGAAAAATTATAAACCAAATGAAATATACAGTATTGTGGGAAAATCTCAGTCTATCTAAAAGGGGCTGTGGATACCAAGCTCCTGGCCATGCCATATGCATTTTTAAGACCTTCATTCAAATTGGCATTTTATACAATAGTGCAAACAAATTAGTAAAAAAGGTGAACCGTCTCGGTACCTCCAGAATGTTGCATGGCAAACTGGCATAGTATCAACTCAGAAGTGAAGGCTCACAATATCTTCACCAAAAACAGGCAACCTAGAACGGATGCTTTGGTTCACAGAAATGGAATGAAGGGACAGAGGGCAGCTTTATATGGTCTTCGCCTTATGAAAGCGGTTTTAAAAGGTTGTGGTCAGTGCATGCTGGCCCTCCTGCACCAACACAGTGGGAGTTATGGTTTCAATCTGAATTCTGCATACACGGAAGGGCCAGCCCCGGTGAGCTTCTCAAAGAAAAGCCCTATATAAGCATATCACAGGTTTTCAGGATCTCTTGCTGATTGAACTATGCATCATGCAGGGTCAGAATTAATTCAGTCCCTGATGACATACTCACTTAAATATTAATTCTGATACAAATCAAATAGACGAAACGGTATATAATGAAGAAAATCCTGTTTTCTTAGAACGCGAAAGGCTATTTAAAGAAACCCTGCACCTACATTTTGATGACATCATACAAACCGTAGGAAAACTGCCACTTGGATGTTTACCCAGACATCTACGGTATTAACTATTGTAAGGTTTGGAGACAGGGCGTAAGGACAAAAGATGCAAAGAGGGGTTTATTTACGAAGGTGGGGGTTGGCAGGTGAGTTGCTGTTTTCAATCACAGATTTTCTACAAAAGAGCCGAGCTGGCCCTGCATAATTCATAGCCAATGTGAAATGACTTCTTGGTCTGCCAATGCCCTACTAGGCCAATAATTTAATTGGAATATTTGTTTTATATTTACAATTTAGTTTAATTTCTACAATATTGTGATCTAACCATGTATACTCACAAAAAGAGCAGTTTTTTGCATTTAAAAAAGGACAGTCTAATGATCCAAACAGCCCTACCAACGATGATGTCATATTAAAGCACTTTGATGGGAAATAAGAGTATTTTTTGTCATTCATTCCTATGGCATTTTTGTGCAAGCCAGTGGAGTGCTGCTATGGAAGGAGATGATACTGATTAATGTCCGTGTTTGAAAGCCAAAAATGGGTTAATTTAAAGGAGACAATCAGCATTAAAAAGCACCCAGTAACTCTAATCCTGGATGTAATGTAAATAATTGGGATTATAGTGGTGGGTAGATAACATGATGATCTTTGCACCATAGGAGCAATAGACAAAGCCCTTTATTATCACTGTGCAGGAATAAAATTGTTATGCACAATACAAAGTTGTTGGCAACAGAGACCTGGTTAGGAAAACTGCCAGAACTCTTTGCAAGCGATAGATTTACAAGAACCGCCAAATAAATCATGTTCAAAAACATGGTTTTTCCCATGGAAACGTATTTGCTTATTCATGCATATAATTTTACAGTGTAAGAACCCACATCCACTAACAAGTCATTAGATCTCTTTTGCCCGTTGTGAGCAAAGCAAGCGTACCAGGAAAACACATTAAATATCCATGTTCATATAATAAAAAATTCATAAAAACAAAACCGGGTTACTGTATTTACAGACAGGTATCTACATGTGCAATGCTCCAGTCATTACTAGAAGCATAGAGCAGCCTTTTCGTTGCCCCAGATTGTGAATAACCGAGCCCAACAGTAACTTGGAAGGTGTGTGTGTGTGTGTGTGTATATGTGTATGCCCAAAGATAACTACCTATTTATCACCGAGATTTAAACCTTTGTTAGTAAGGCCCTTAAAACGACAAATCCCACTTACCACTAAGGCATTGGCATTCATATCATTTTGACAGGTAGTAAACAATTTAACCCCTTAATGACAAAGCCCATACATGTACGGGCTCAAAATGCATTGTTTTCAATGGGTTAAGGGACCACCCATTGTCCTTACGGGGGATAAGGAGAACCTTTACTAAAACAATAATATTTTGAATGATAGTAAACATACGCAGTTGTGTTATTAAATAGACAATGGGTCTGGTGTTTCTGTATTTGTTGGGGGGTGAATGGGTATATCATGCTAACAAAGGGTAGGTACAAAAGGTCAGTCTATGAGGACCTCTGTAGGATATCATTTATGAAAACCTTAGGGGGAAAAGAAAATCTGCAGCTGGCTGTGTTGGGGATTTACAAGACAGTGCTTCTTTATAGCATGCCTTGTTTAAAATTAGATACCCTTGCAGGAAAAAGGCCACGCTTGATAAAAATGCACAGTTGGAACTCCACCTTCCCCGAGATCTGTTATACAAGATAACAAAGAAAAAAAGAAGAAAAAAAAAGGGGAAAAAAAAATAAAGGGCAGATCAAAACAAAAGAAAATATTTACGGAGAACTGTGGTTCAGACCACTATTCTTTTTAGGAAGAAAACGCTATAAGGAAATTAAGTATACGATAGATATATTATTTATAATAACACAAATATATTTGTTTAAAGAAATAAAAAGGAAGCATCAGAATCTGCATCTTACTAAAAAAAATGTAATAGCAATGGGTCTTTTTTTGCCTGAATTCTATCACTATATGATCAGCTACTATATTACTTTTTTTACCTAGTTAAATAAAGTACGCGGATTTTCATACTTACATTCACGTACTGTGTTCACTTGTAGTACGCAGTTATGCTTCTGAAAATACAAGCTGTTCTACACAAAAGATATGAGTGCACCACTGCTTTTGTTATAAAGGAACTGTATATTTCATTAACTGTCAGTGATAATTATTGTTATCAACATTGGATTAACAATACGCCTCAGCAATCTCAAAATACATTAAAAAGCTACATTATTCTCTCTTTACCGCTCTTGTCCTAAGTAGAGATGATACCAGCATCAACCCTTTTTTTGGGAGGAGACGTAAGAAGAGAGTGATTATTAAAAGGTCAGAGGGCTTTCTGATGAAGAAAGGTACTGCTTAGAACAACTGTTAATCTTTCACATCTCGCCGTCATCGGATGTTTAAAGAAGCCGCTGTTTTATATCCATAGTGGGACATTTTGGAAACAAGAATAAAACAAAATGACTTTGAGGGAAGTATCCCTCTTTGTTAATGTGTGAAGACAGATAAAACAATAAAACTGACTTCTTATGCCATGAAGTAGATTAGAAATAAACTAATACGAAATCTAAAAATGTTAAAGTGTAATAGCATGTGAGATATATATATGTGTGTGTATGGAGACATAATATATAATTCATATACACACACATTCATGCACACACCCATGTAAACAAACATGTGTGAAAGCATCAAAGCCAAAGAACCGGGCACCAACAAAACACAAAAGTCTACAAATTACAAACTCATTGGGGTGAAGTGATGTTTGGCTTTTCAGGTAAACGGAAGTAATTTCAGTTTTTCCACAGTTGTGTTTTTCTTCTTGTGAGCTAAATCCAAAAGGTGGACAAAACCTCAATGTTTGGTCTAGGACTAATCCCCCTGCTTGGAACTGAAATACTGACTTCTGATTTTCCATTAATTCCAATTTTGAAGGGCTAACTTGGAGAGAGCGCCTCACATACATAACTGACATGATAGATCTCTGAAATGCGTAACATAGGTTGCGTACTAAAAATAAAAATAGTTGAAATCGTGTACAAACAAAACAAAAACAAACAAAAAAACTTATCAACGTAACCTCACAGGTACACAGACCCAATGCTGGGAAAGCCAGGTTTAAGGAAATAGTTAAATATTCCTTTCCTGGTCATCTATACCTACTAGAATAAACATATTAATAAATGCATTTTTTCACTTAGGTACCGGTATATGAGATATACATTGACATACATACATCCCAATCTAAATTATTTGCAGCATTCAAAAACATAGGCACCCTTTGTGTTTAAAAATGTAAAGCAGTTCTCAGGCACAATAGTGGAGCGCCTGGCGACTTTGTTATGAATGTGATGTCTCTCTGGGGAGACTCCACCATGAATGTTCCTCGCTTCCCCTGCTAGGAGTCTTTGTATCAGGAGATGCTTCTATCATCTCCCAAAACACTTTAAAAGGAGCAGTCAGAAAAATACTTCATCGTGATTATGATCGTCATATGGGAGCAGCTAGCTTAGCAGGCTAAGAGGTTTACGCTTGTTAGATGGGAGCCACTACTAGTTTAGGAGTGGATAGGAACTCCACCGATGTGACTGGTATAACGCGATTTAATGAGTGAGTTGCACACTTCACCCTAATCGTGCATGGAAACAATGGGTGGAGAACACAGCTGCGGGGAGATACAGTCCTTCGCAGGTTTGGCACTCACAGCCGTGCAGACGAATGCATGGACGAATTACTAGGATCTAAATGTGACTTACGGATAGTGTCCTTAGATAACCGGCTTCAGCTCGCCCGGTCGCCCCGGCGGCCAAATCAGATTGGTCAATGAATACCCCGAGCCTCTTATACGGATGGATCACTGGCTACCACCATCGTTCGCCCCATGCTGCAGCCAGAGCTCCTGCCTCCAACAGCGATCAGGACTAGCATATGAGAACCGGAAAAAAAAACAGATGCACGGGATTATCCTCCCGTACCGGGTTTTCTTTTACTGCTTCTTGTACTTTGCTCAATAAATGAGCAGCCAAACAGCAGACTTACGCCCTCTGCCGGTCTGATGGTTTAACGCACCCAGGGAGTCTTCAGCCGGCTTGAGGGCCTAAAGCACCCTAGCGCCACCTGTCGGCCTGCAGCCTAATTGTTGTCTGGTTCCCTCATTCCTCTGTATGACAGACACCACCCAACAACAAACGGTACACAGACCACACACGGCACCGGCCAACCGATTCGCTCGCCAGATAGGAAAGCCCCGCCCACTTTAGCTCTTGACTGGGGCAGTAGCTGGTGCGATGCATAGGAAGCCTCTCCAGTCTCCCGACTGCGCTTAGCACCAGCCGGTAGCAATCGGTTGTAAGCTGGTGCAATTATCGGGTTTAGCTCTGTGTCTGAGTGGCCTGTCTGCACAGCTCTATGACTAATGGGCGTTTCTGTAGAAATAAAATAATAAAACATTTCTTTTGTTTTACCTGTAAGAGAATACTCTGTATTTTAACATTTTCTCCATGATCAGGCATGATTATGAATAGATTTCTTTTCCAATTTTGCTTAGAATTTCTTCTATGCTGTAGATTCCACTCTCTACAATGATCCAATTTATGTTCCTTTATATACATATATATATATGTATATATTGTATATCTATATGTACTGATATTATATATGTTTATGATGTATGTATGTATGTCTTGATATGATATGCTTTGTATATATAGGTATATATATATGTATGATTATATCTTGTATGTATATTATAGTATGTATTATATATATGTATGTGTATATATATGTATGTGTATATTATATTATGTTATAATATAGTATGTATATATATAGTAATATATATGAATTCATTATTGTATTATATATAGTATATGTATATATGTATATGTATACATAGTTATATTATATGTATAATATATATGTTATTATATAGTCATGATGTTATACTATTGTATGTATAATATATATGTTGTATATATATGAATATATATGTTGTATGTATAAAGTATGTATAATATATTGTATGTGTCTATATATGTATGTATATATATGTATATGTATATATATGTATGTATATATATATGTATGTATGTATATATATGTATGTAGATATATATATGTATGTGTATATATATATGTATGTATATATATGTATATATATATGTATATACGTGTAGTGGTTTAAGGGACATTGATGCACATTGTTTTTTTTAGCACATTTTTAGATACCAGTGATGTCACTGTTACATCACTGGACACCCAATAAATGTTATTTATGTTATTTTTTATTATTGTTTATATATTTAATTTGGTTTTTTATTCCATATATATATATTTTTTTGTCAGGGGGAAAAGTTTCCCCGATCTCTCTGTGCTGATCACACTGTGATCAGCAAGCAGGGCCCTGGCCAGCTCCAGAGCTGGCTCTGGTGACCGTGGAGAAGTCATGTGTTTAGACCCCACTGCACATGTGCAAAGTATTCCCTTGACTGCTTCAAATAGCCAGTCAGTTGCAAATTCTATGTCAGGTAAGTGCTTTATTTTTAATTTTATGGGCGAATGCATATTAAATACTCACGCAGTACTTTAATATGTATTCTTCTATAGTAGGGGTGTCAGGGACATTAGACTGTCCCTTTTAAGTATCCCATTTCCTTCTGTATCTCTTACCTCCCCTGATGTCTCTTTCTAAGCTTGTTTGGTATGCTTGGTATGAGTGTTCTACAGCCCTAGAAGACAAGTTTTATCCAAACAGAAGACAACGTGTCTGTACATTACTATTCTAAGTGCTAAGAGGGTTTATTCACTAATATTTAAGGAAGAGTTGTGTCTTAGCTCCTTGACTTCACTATACCTTATGAAGCACTAACCCCATTGAGTTGCTCCTGCAGAAAGAGCTTGGCTGGTCCTGTATAATGGATATTTAAATCAGTGAGATTTCAGTATGCATTATTCAGGGCCAACTCAGCCCTTCTTGTTCCACATCCTTATTGTCCTTACTGTAAAAAAACCCTTTCCTCTGCCTTAGACTAAATCTCCTTTCTTCCAGTGTAAACGCATGACCACGCGTCCTATGCATAGTCCTGTTTATGAACAGATGACCGCACAACGGTTGGTATTGGCACCAGTTGGCAGAGCTGTGGCTGGACCGGTTCTTCTAGGAAAGGTTGTAGTCTCCATCTCCAATCAATGCTCAAATTTAGGAACACATTTGTGAAGTTAAACAGGCATAGACAGCCCAGGCGATGAAAGTTTTGATTGAAAATCAAACTGTACAACCCTTACTAATTTATTAGTGCTAAGATCCGTGTTGGTGACAGAACTATTAAAACCTATCCTTGACCTTCAAATGTTATTCTGGTGCCATCTGCTGGACATAAAACATATTACCCAAAATATCATAGTAACTGTTCATATCCCTGGACGGATTAAATGAAGTAGTAACTAAATAGATAAATAAAAGCCACACAAAGTCTTAATTAAACTTTTTCAAGCGTGTTGAGATGAAAATTTCATCAAATATCCACATTGAAAATTCACTTTATCCTTAAAAAAATTAAGTATTATGTATAATACATAAATTATGTATTTTTTTTCAGCAGAGGTTAGGGTTTTCGGCTGTAGCTAAAGTAGATTTTGCATAATTAGAACAGATGTGAATCCTTACGTAAATTAAAAAAAAATCATTTTTTATACCAAAATGCTTGGTTTGGTCAACTGTGTTTAAACAAAAAAAAAAAAACAACAAAAAAAAAACTACATCCCGTGAGTATATTTTTATTCAGTAAGTGTATTTTTAAATATAGTTTTTGTAAAAAAACGCTCTACGTCATAATGCAACATCAGGAAGCATCTAACGAGTAAAAACTGACAGGGCACCGCACAGAAATACATACACATTTTTTCTCATTATATTATCCGGACAGCACACAAATCCTCCTGAGGAAGCCAAGTTCATTTAGCTAAACTCATTCAGAGGAAGACCGAAAGTTTGGACTTTTATTTTGATTACCTGGACTCACTTACCATCAAGCAATTTTGCGTAACAAGTAATGTTGTGCCACAGTTTGCTGTCCTTATTTCACTTTAAGGCTTTATCTGTTAAGGTTATTGGTAACACTTTACGTGTCTAATTGTTTTCATAAATATATCATTTGAGCAATCTTATGTTAAACATTCTCCCATAATCTCACTGCGGGTCATTCGGTTCTGTGTATTTTTTTTTTTAATTTAAATTTCTACAATTTTAATGCAGCATTTCCACTCTGATTATATGTTAAGTGGTGTAACCTTACTTTGTATATTCACACTACACCTCATACCTGTATTCGTGTATAATGCTGATATTGTACATCCCTTTTTTTTGTTAGTAAATAAAAACGGACATGGGATAAGAGAAAGCACATTGTCAACATATCTGAATAGTTCAATGTTACATAAAAAAAGTAAAATAAATACATTTTAAAATGAGTATCTACATTTACAAAGTATATCCTTGAAGTTTGTTTACTTGAATATCTGATATGTTCTTCAATAAACCTTTTTGCGTTTCGTTTTGTTCTGAGTGCTGAGTAGTGCTATCCTGGGAACTCACATCCTCACCAGAGAGATTGGAAAGTATACTGACTTTAGATGTCCTCGCAGAAATATTTTTGTCGTAAGAATAGGATTCACTTTCTGTAAGTGCATCATCTCGTTGTGGATTGCTTTTAAGCCTGAGGCTTTCATGTTTACTTCTTTCTCCTCCACTTTCTGAGTTTTTATCAGACTGGTCATCATTATCGTCACCATAAGAAACAGCTAGGGGTATGCGTATTTGTTGTTGCTTTTGATTCCTCATGGTTGTTTTGTACGATTGAATCGGAGATGCATTTGAAACGGTAGGCTGTGGGGTTGAAATGCTATGAGATACAGAGTTATAGTTAGAGTTACTGCCACTTTCCGAATCACTGTTGGATAGATCCTTGGTATGACCAGGCAATACTGGTTCCGGACTGCTGTCAAAAGCATCTGAATACCTCCCAGTAAAATCAACACTTGTAAAATCATCTGAGTATCCTGTGTAGTCTTGGCTGGCAAGCAAGTCTGCAGATACCCTGCCACTGGGGCTGCTCAAGGTGTTTCGCCCAGCCACTACATGAGAATGATTTAAATCTTCGTGGTCACTGACTTCAGAAGTCCGAAGTGATGACTTGGACAGGTGTAATTTTAAATGTCTCTCCAGATCTTCATCAGCTACGGAAGTAGAATTTTTCATGGAGAGTCCATCTCTTTTTCCATGCTGTCCCTTTGTAGCAAAATTGCCCCAATGACTATCTATTATATTAGCATCAAGAGCCTCATGGTTGAGGAAAGTACCAATCTTACGTTCTCCTCCTTGCATCAAAGTTTCTACATTTTCATCAAGGGATCTGTGAAGGCCTCCTTTTTGTTTTTTCTTGACAGAACTTTGGGAAATTCTACCTTTTGACAATATTCCTTTCTGCCTTATCTTCTTTTGCTGTGAAAACTCGATTAGCGCTTTCCTTCGCTGCTCTCTCCTTTCATGCTTCAATAATACATTAGGATTGGTCTGCTGAAGACGTAGCTTAAATGTGTTTGTAATCCCGTAAATTAGTTTTTTCTTGCCATGCCCATTTGCCTGTGGTGCAGAAGAGGTAACGTTTACACATTCTTTGCTTTTTTCTTGTTCTTTTGTGGATGGTGTGGCAGACGGAGATCTTGAAAAGCCCTCTGGTTTACTTCGTCTTATTTTTGGAGACGGTGGTTTCTTTGCTGCTTTCTCCAATGAAGGTGATTTGGGCTCTATCGTTTCAGCATTAGCACCATTTGTGTAAAGCCATGCTAACCTTGAAGAAATATTTGCCTCTGCAGCCCTTGGGAGTTGATCATTTAAAACAGATAGTTCTAAGAGCAAAGCGTTTAATAAGGGCAACTGACTGAGAGCAGATCTTGTCTGTTGCTGCAGCTGCGATTTTTCTATTTCACCAACATTCATATTGCAGGTTGGTTTGCTGTGATTAATGTTTTTCCGGGGAACCTTTTCAGGTTCTGCCTCAGACAGGCGATCTTCCTCTGCATTAACTTCAACACCACCAAAAGACCTACTCACTTCAGGAAGCTCTTCAGGAACTAGCTGGGCCTTAGAATTGCAGTGGTAATAAAGCGGCGGAGGACAATGAACATTGGCTTCATTCTCAAGATCGGACAATCTATCTCCCACATCCGAGCCCGAAGAGCACCTGCCTTCTTGATGTGCCATCGTCGGCACAGTTGATGGATCTTGCTGACATATTGATGTCCTCTTTGTTTTTTTAGCCAAGGGATCCTTGTTGTCTATTTTGATTGATTTTTCTGCTGCAGTTGGTGCTGGTGGACCATGTGCCGAATCTATCACAGATGGTGGAATTTGTTCAAGAGCCTTTGCCATTTGTTCAACAGGTCTATTTTCAGGCACACAATCTGCTGACCCATTTGTTGCATTGTCTAAAGGTCTGCAACCTTCTTCTGGCTCTCTGTTTAGCTGCATGTGCCCCACTACACTTTCCCCTAAACACAGCAGCCGGTAACTCAAGGAAATACTACCAACCTTTCTGCCCATGAGGTCGTGCAGCATGTGTCTCCCACTATGACCTTTCCAGCAAGGTGCTGCAGGAAGGCCCTCGTTTCCTTTTTCCAATGCCTCTTTCAACAACATCACCGTCTCAGAGAGCGAAATCAGACAACTTCCCAACAGTAATGGAACCGTGGGTCGCAGGTCTAGCAGCAATACGTACAAAGGTGTGTTGGACAGTAACCTGCGCAGCGACGAGATGCTCTGCCTGAACATGCATGATTTTCCCCGATCGAAAGACAACTGTAAAAGTCCCGGCGCGTAATCAAGGCCCACATCTTCATCCACGTAACCAGGCTTCGGGTACAGAAGCACGGTGGGGAACTCCAATAAGCGGAAAGCCACAGCCGGCAAAAGCATTTCCCTCAATGCCAAAGTTGCACAGTCTACCCTCACATCATGCACCAACATCTCCAAGGAGAAAAGACATTCCGCCTTGCTGCCTGCGGAGGAAAGAACTTCAGGGCCACCCGGAGCCATCGCTGGCTACAGCAAGCCCGAGGATTAAAGCTCCAAATGTTGCCAAGGCAACCACTTCCGCGTTATTATGCTCGGTTGGGCCGTAGAACAGCGAGGAATGCCGGGAGTTGTAGTTCCGTGGGGCGCTAGTTGGTCAGGGGAAACGAATAATGTTTGGAGTGCTCTTTTAAACGGCGACAAAGGGCTGTTTATAAAGTACGACTACGCTTGTATAAAGTATTGACCAAGATTTATTTTTAAAAGATATCGGTTTATTCTAGGTTTACTTTGGCTGCGTTTGGACCACAAGTCCCTTCACGCTCAGCGATGAAAGCCACCTCACAGTATTAACACTGTGTATGGGCCGCACGCAGGATTGTTATTATTTGCTACCTGGTAGTTTAGTTTAGTTAGGCGCCTGTCAGCAATATGTCGTCACTTCCGGTTCATTCCACGCAGGAGTGATAGGGCGTTTCGGGGACTCGCAGACTGCAGTAGGTAGTGTGGAAACAGCGACCACGTATTAGGAGATCGCTATGTATAAGCATGTTTTCTTAACGGGCCCGCCAGGTAATTGTGATAATACAATTGTGAAATGAACGAATTGATAAATATTAGGCTGGGCATACAAAAAGCATAATATACAGTAGATTTGGTATCATTATCAAACCGTAAAACAGTTTAACTGCTGTTTGAAAACGTTGTATTAACACATACATGTTTATAGAGCTACAGACTTGTTAGCGTTGGGGCTGATGCTTTTATCGGCTGCGTTCGTTTGCAAGCTACGAATAAAATATAGATATTTTACGTTATATACGATACAGAAAATGTGATGTCACAGGAGAAACACAAATGATGACATCTGTGTGAAAAATGGCACGTTAATGTCCCCGGCAGCCTTTGCCGAAGAAAAATGCGTATTAAAGTACTCTGTGAGCACTTTAATATGCGTTCTTTAAAATATTTTTAATGAAAGAAATCCGGCATTTTGTGTTAAGGAGAAGCTGCAGCTCCCTGTCTTGTCCGTGGTCCAACGTTTCACGCCACTGGTTGATTGGCTGCTTGTTAGATGCCCTGTGAACCCCCCCCCCCCCAATGCATTTGTGGGGGCAAAAATACTTAAACATAACGGGACTTCTCATCACATGCTTCAAAGTGAAATGTGAATTGCAGGTCCTGGCTATTCCTTTGGTGTAGAAAGATGTAAGTTTACTGAATTGTACAATGATGGATTTACCAAAGAAAAAGATATTTTGCAACCGATGTTTGCATTTGGTTTAAATAGCCCCATTAAACAATATTCCACTTTTTCTCCATCTAGGGACAGGAAAGACCACTCTCATTAAGAAAGCATCCGAAATGTTAAGATCGTCTGGTGTTTCCATTGATGGATTTTACACGGAGGAAGTAAGACAAGGAGGTAGAAGAATTGGATTTGATATCGTAACCCTGTCAGGAAAACGTGGGACCTTATCTCGAACTCAGTATGAAATTATTACTTGTGTGTGATTTTCTGATTGATTTCTAACAACATGCTTAAGATTGCCTTTAAAGTTATTGCGCCTGCTGAATATACTGTCATCAGTATATTCTTTTTTTTTTTTTTTTTTACCTTTTTCCTATTTAGGTACAATTGGAAAATGCATCTTGCAGCTATTTTTTTGCACGTGTATCCCTCCAGATTACTGATTTAGATACTGTATTTCATTTAAAATGGCACTGGGAATATATATATATATATATATATATAATATATATATTATAAATATATATACTGTTCAATTTTTTTATTTATACATAGATCACATTCTAGGTTTTATACTTATAATTGATATTAAAATGAATACTGGTTATTTAGTTGTTTGTTCTATAGATGAGAAATTAAGAAATCCTCTTATGCCTGTACACCCGAAATGCATTACACATCCACTCTTAGAATACAACATAAGCACTGGGACTCGCTCAGCTGCCATCGGTACATCAAATGTTCCTATGATATGTCTCTTGCTAATTGGTACATTTGGTGTGTACAGTATGCATGCATGATTTTAGTTGCTGGTGAAGGTGCGTTTTGTTTTGCAGGTCAGATGGGCGTACAGATAGGCGTGAATACAGAGTTGGACAATATGTTGTAGATCTTGTGTCATTTGAACAGCTGGCTCTTCCTGTGCTCAGCTCGGTAAGAAACATGTTTTATTCCTTAAACTCTCTGTGTTATACTTGCCTCATCCATTTGTTACCCATGCGATTGTCAGATGCATTATCCAGTATTCTCTACCATCACAATATTTATTATTCCTTTAATCTTCTTAACCTGTCCTTTTCCCTGTCTTTGGTTTCAAATAATTGACAGAGTTTTCTGTCTGCTGGTTATCAGCAGCTCAGAGAGATGCAGTCTTGTATACCATACCTGGGGTTCCCCATATAAATGCTTACCATGCGGTAAGCAATCTCTCCACTGTTGTTCAGGGCCACATAGCAACAGATTATTTTTCTGGGCAGTTTGGCTTAATTACTGTGTTTGTGGAGCTTACTTGTGTATCGCCATGGCGACTACAAATCACTTCCTGGAGCCCAGCGATTTGCCCAGACCTGGGGGTAAAAACTGGCAAGGGCTACCATTGTGAATCCGGCACAATTCCGACGCTTTCCTGCGGGGGTGCCGTGAGGCGTCCAGTAGGGCCACAACCTACTTTGTGTTTCCCTGCTGGGTGCATGAGGCACCCTCTTCACTGCCCCCTTACTGGAAAGCATAGGGTGATGGATTCGCAATGGCAAAATATAGGTAGCAGCATGACAAGTCTCTACGCTGTGAGGGGGGGGGACTAGTGTATGTATGTGTATGGGAATCTTACACCCTGACAGACTCCAGGACACTCCATGGCGCTTTTCCCCCCTGATTTGTTAGTTATAAAGAAAAGCTTTCGAGAGTTTTACTCTCTTTCTCAGGTCTGATGCAATACCTGACGGACCCTGTAGAGACGGATGGTCTCTGCCGTCAATAGTTTCAGTGATCTCCTATGGTCCCCCCGGTATACTCTAGACTTCCAGTAACCAAGTGGTTACACTCCATGATTAAGTGTCCCTTGTCCCCAAATCACAGACACGGTCCTAGGCTTGAACAAGTAAGAATCTCCTTTATTGTACACCAAAAACACCAACTTTATACATGAGACCATCTTGATAAGAACAGGGTGAACAATGCATAAATACACTAGCGTAAACACTTTAAATGGCGCCAATCAGGAGAGGGCTAGAACAGGGAGCAACCAATCACAGTGCAGGGGTTGTGGTCAGGGGCGTACCACATCCCATTAACTTAGGGATCAATCAAAAGTGGAGCTACCCTCCCAACCATACATGGATATCCGGGGTGTGGCTGTAGCGACTAATAGGGAAGGTTCCTACCTGGCAGACCCCTACAACCTTGCCACAGATGCTCCAGTGACACCCCCCAAAAGCTTGTATTATGTTAGTACAATAAAAAAAATTACCAGTGCATACAGCAATACTCTGATATTTTGGCATCTTGTCTACTGTACTAATATAGCTAATCCAATCTACATTACTATGTCAGATACCGAACATAGCCGCATAAAGAAGTATTGCTTCAGACCCGAGGAAAATTCTTGAAAGCGTGTCTTAAGTGTTATGTTAGTCCAATAACCTCATTGCATACCGCGTTAGCTTGTTGTTTTGGCGTCTTATTTTTATATATTTATTTAGTTTTTTTCAGGTGCATCATTTAGTGGTGGACATTATCAGTGCCCCCCCCGGTTGGCACTATGGTATTTTATGTGCTATGTATTGTTCCTTGAGTCGCCACTGATCCTAGTGCATTTAGGTGGCTAATCTGTTTACTCCATCGTCATGTCTGGTTTTAAAGGTTGTTTTAAAAAAACATTTTGTAATTAAAGTCTCTGTTCACAGACAGTAAAAGAAAATGGGAAAGAGAAAATGATATGTGTTATTGATGAAATTGGCAAAATGGAACTCTTCAGCGAGTCGTTTATTCGCACTGTCCGTAAAACATTGGATTGTGCGGGTGCTTTGGTATTTGGAACTATTCCAGTTCCCAAAGGGAAGCCTCTGCCACTTGTGGATGAAATAAGAAGAAGGCAAGATGTTAAAGTGTTCCATGTAAGTAATCTGCTAAAAAGGGAGAAGACATTTTTGAATACCTGCACCCTGTTTGTCAATGTATTGCTGACACAAACACAGAGAGAACAACAATGCATCTATCCTGTGCCTGTTGGCACATGTGCACCTGACTGAACAAAATAATTTGCTTAACTTAAGGAGACAACAGGCACAGATTGGTAGAGTCAAGCAAACATCCGTGATTGGGCATAACGCTATGTTATGATATTTACAAATTGCGATGGAGCTTGCAAGTCTATTTCAGATTGAATGATTGGAACATAAAGCTCACCACAGGATGCTTACTTTCTGTACTACCCAGAATCCCTTGTGGTTGTGGCAGCACCATGAGATTTCTTAGGGAAAAAAACAGGCCTTCTGGCTTGTCTGGTGTCTGTAAATGAGTGTTTAATAATGCTTCTACTACCCCCTTAATTTTCCATCACCTTTACCCACCATAACTTTTGTTGACAAGTCCCATGAAGGACGAAACAGCTATCCATGAGTGGTGAGCTGGCTATTGCATCTCTTACCCGAGTTTTGTCTAAAAAAAAAAGCTCAAAATAATGTACTTATTTTTGTTTTTCAGATTACAAAAGAAAATAGAGATGTCATACTGGAAGAAATAGTGGCTGCAATATATGACTGCAGAAAATAGTGTATTTTTTTTAAAGTTTCCTATGGTTTGATTGTTAATTGAGCAAGTAATGCACGCATTATTCAGTAATGAGCAACTTTTTTGTAAAACTGGATTACCTAAAATTCAAAGACTGTGCCAAACGGGCCAAAGCTGTGTTCATAGAGTTACAACCCCACTACTGGGTGCTATTGAGTTATATAATTTGAAAGCACCTGATTAGCTTTATCTACTTGGAGTTGTTTTACTTTGTGGGAGTGTTGGACATCGACAGATATTGTCAGCATATAATACATTCTCTTTTGGATTAACAGCAGTGGTGTAAATATTTAAAATGCATATTTTGGCTGCCAAATAAGCAGTATTTTGTTTTAAAACCTGTTTACCTAGACAACAGCCTTCAGTTTGTAAACCTCTAGAACAAATGTAAAAAAAAAAAAAAAAACATGAAAAATTAATTTTGTTTATGGTTAAATGAAGAGTATTTTGTTGTAGTTCAACATGTGTTTTCAGGGTCACCACCAGTAAACTTGTCAGGAGCAGCCCGGGCCAACCAGATATAGCAAGGGGAATACTTTGGAAACATGTTACTTTTATTATTGTAAAATAATAATAGATTATCCCTTAATGTATAAGAAATACATCTTATTGAATGACATTTTACAAAAGAACCATTGCCCAAATAGTTTTTCATGTAAATGAAAACGACAAATATGTATGTATTTATTTCACTGTTTCTGTGCATAGTGAAGTCTTGTTTGAAGGAACATTTTAGTGAATAAAAGTCGCAAACGTTTCCTCTGAAGCATTAAATATTCAGCTTGGGTCAAATTGCACACATTTTGAACTTTATTGGATTTAGGGCTGCAACAACTAATCGATGAAATCGTTAATAATGGATAATGAAAATCGTTGCCAACAAACTTCATTATTGATTAGTTGAATCGATTTTTATCGATTATAAAATGATTTTTTTTCCATTTTCAGAAAATGCCCCCTAAAATACCGTATATTCCGGCGTATAAGACGACTTTTTAACCCCCAAAAATCTTCTTAAAACTGGGGGGTCGTCTTATACGCCGGGTACTTACCAAGCCGGAGGTTCCCGCGAAGCCACCAATCTCTCTAATCACTACGCGCCGGCTATTGATGCCGAGCGCAGGGATGCCGTCATGTCCCGGCGCCCGGCATCAATTGCCGGCGCGTAGTGATGAGGGAGCAGGGAAGCCCGAGGTCTGGCACTTCAGACCTCGGCTTCCCGGCTCTCTAATTACTACGCGCCGGCTATTGATGCCGAGCGCAGGGATGCCGTCATGTCCCGGCGCCCGGCATCAATTGCCGGCGCGTAGTGATGAGGGAGCAGGGAAGCCCGAGGTCTGGCACTTCAGACCTCGGCTTCCCTGCTCTCTAATCACTGCTCGCCGGCTACTGATGCCGAGCGCAGGGATGCCGTCATGTCCCGGCGCTCGGCATCAATAGCCGGCGCGTAGTGATTAGAGAGCGGGGAAGCCGAGGTCTGAAGTGCCAGCCCTCGGGCTCCCACAACTGGATGGAAGACAGAAGATAAGGTAAGAGATGGGGAGAAATGGGGGGAGAAATACAAACTGGTCTGTGTATATATATATACATACACTGGTGTGCATATATATATATATATATATAT
>VKOC01003322.1:0-11410 GCA_009364415.1 Spea multiplicata
AGTGATGGGAGTGATAAAGGGCCACTGGAACACGGGAGTGATGGGAGTGAAAAAGGGCCACTGGAAAATTAACCCCATCTGCGCTGGATTTCTGATCCATGCTGTAATATGAAGTCTGTCTCCTACGTGTGAATAAGGGGGCTCGTGGCCGGTCGATGTATTATTAACCTGTGTAAATCTGTCGTTTCAGCAAGTTGGTATTGACAGAGGAGACATCCCGGATTTATCTCAGGTAAGGACGTTTGCGCTCGCGGCCCCCTTTCTTTTACTTCTTTTGTGTATACTCTGCATGTCCAAAGATCAATCTCTTCCTGGTGAAAGTCACAGAACGGTCCGTCCCTCGGGGCACCGGATATCACCCGTCGGCTTGGGTTCTCTTATCCCCCGTCCTGAAATGGTTAAACCAGACGTTTATTACTTTTTAAAGTTACTAAAACTCCTAAATGTGTTTGTTTGGCCTGTTTGTGATCCGTTCTCTGTTTTGTGGAAAAAGTTAAGTTTTTGGGTTTAATAAGCCAAGTAAATAGCGGCCGTGTCATGGGAAAATATTTCTGTCGTCGGTTCCAATCTGGATTTTGCACAGTACGCTGTAACGAGCCAACATAAGGAATGAATTCAGGGGGCCGGCTCGCATTCCCCAAAAATTGTTAATCTGCCAGAGAAAAAAAAGGCACAAAGCTTTCTTAAGGCGCTGGTCAGATGGGAGCCGTCACAGCTGTATGCGCGGGGCAAATGGTTCGGAGCAGAAGTGGCTTCTTGTTGCCAAATGGCGCATGGACAGAGGGGAAACGGGAAGTCTGACAGGAGAGCTGTCATGGGGAAGAAAAAAACGTTAGCAAGATGGCACAGATTGGAAAAGCAACATCCCGCTCTCTCCAGCGGGTCCTTCCTGTCAGGTGGGGTGTGGATCACCATCTCCTCCGCTGGGCCCTTCCCAGGCTCTGCTCTCCTCATGTTGGGTCCTTCCTGGGGCCTGCAGAGCACCCCTTCCCGGGGCGCTGCGCTCTTCCCAGGATCCTACGAAGCACCCCTTCCCCCTGCTGGGCCCTTCCTGGGGGGCTGCGCTCCTCTTGTTGGGTCCCTCCCAGGGTCCTACGAAGCACCCCGTCCCTCCGAGGGGCTGTGCTCCTCCTATTGGGTCGCTGTCGGCAGGTGGTGTGGATCCCCCCTTACCCCACTGGGCCCTTTCTGGGTAGAGCCAAATAGTAGACCTGGTTTGCAGGTCTGGCGTTGTAGACCTCAGCGTCTATGTGAAGCGAATCCCAGTACCCTGTTAATAACGTGAAAGACTAAGTGCTTGGCTGTTGGATTTGATTAAGACTTGGATTTATTCTTCCGCAGGCTCCAAGCAGTCTCCTCGATGCCTTGGAGCAGCATCTCGCCTCCTTGGACGGAAAGAAAATCAAAGACTCGACGGCAGCGAGCAGGTACTCGAAACGCGCCAACGTGGACCGAAGAGCGTTTAACGTGAATAATCAGGCATATTCTCGTTAGCCCGTTTAACCCTTAAAGGGACACTGCAGCTTTATGCGCACTTCAATGCATCGGATACCTGCTTGGTCCCTTTACATTTTTTGTAGTGTACCCCTTGTCAACGAATGGGGGGATACCGCGTATCCATTTGCCCCTTTCCCCGCCTGTTAGTTCTGGCGGGGTCAGAGTAAATGATCGCGTCGCGGATGTTCTGTGAATACCCATCAATGATATTCCTGCTGGGGCCGAACGCCGGAATAATAAGCAGAAAGCATGCGCTTCAGAGTGACCTAGATCCTTAGACGCCCTCATAAAATATTAATCCCCAAAAAGCATTTGTTTGCAGAAATGCATTAAATCCGAGGTTAATGTTATGGAAGGCATCCTGGAAAGCGTGCCAGGTATCTGCGCCCCTCCCCCACTCAGCGAGCGTTATTAAATATGAATGCGGACTCTCGAATGACTGTTTATCTGTAAACCGCCGAGCGCGTTCTCTGCCGCGTCGGGGGAATATCCCCGATATCGATTTTAAAGTAGGGGAAAAAAAATCAGTGTTTTTATGGAAGTCATTAATTGATTTTTTTTTCTTTTTATTAGATTCCTGAAAATGTTGAAATCTAACTCATTGGTTAAATATTTTTTTTATGGGCTATAACAAATTTACTCTAGTTTTTAGTAGATATATAATATGCACTTAGGGCTTTTTTTTATTATTTTGCTATTATGTCTTTAGCGATGTCATTTTACCCTTTGGTCCGGTAGGCTGGTTGATCGGCCAATTAAAAGGAACATTTTTTTTGTTTTGTTTTTTGGAGAATCAAAACCCAGCTCTCTGTATACAGTAATGTAGTTCAGAAAATACTTTATTGTTTTTTAGCCCATTTTGTTCCAGTAAAATCTGGTTGCCATCCGTTGGTTGCCATTGTTCCAGTCACATACCACACCGAGCTGATTATTTATACTTTTATTAATTAGTGTCCAGCGGGGTTGTTAAGACTGAGGCATTCTATAGTTTCCCGCAGGACGTATGATAAGGAGTCAGGATGTTTTTCTAGTAGATCGGGCTCAGAAAGCAGTGAGAACGGCTCGTATGCAGCTGCCCGAAATCATATATGAAGGAAAAATTAGAACTGCTTATATATATATATATTCCTCGGTTTTAGTGACCGTGTGGGGTTCTGTCTCTTTACCAAATAACGTTTTAAGGCAACACCAGACAACCCGCAGATGGAAATAAACTGATTGCTGAAGTTAATAACCTTTTAGACCCTTGAGTGCGAACATCTCTGGCGGTGACTGCGGGGGGGTAGAGCCAACTTTCCTGGGGGTACTTAGGACGGGGCCCGGAGGGTACTTCACTACCTGCCTGTTTTCAGACGTTGATTGCTCTCGCTGTTAATGCAGTCGGTTGGCGCCAGAAGAAGTTAACAATTTAAAGTGGTTAGAGATGCAGGGAATGCTGCCAATCAGTGATAGACAAGAGAGAGCGGGGTCCCTGGCTCTGTGCATGCGCAGCCAAAGGGTCTGCGCCCCACAGCCGGTCACTGTGCGTATTCTACAGGATGGATAGAAGGCAACTATGAACGTGGACAGTGTGGGAGCGATCGCTCTGTAGTGTCCTATATTATATATTATATGTATTATATATATATATATATATATATATATATATATTGATCGGTAACCGTTTCAGGAGTGTCAATAAGGTGCGCGACGCTTATTCTTACCTCCGGCACAGCTCACCGTTCACTATGTCATAAAACACACCATTTTTCAGCCTGTTTGGCCCCATCTAGTTGCCCCGTTTCTCCTGCCGTAAAGACTCAAAACCTTAATCTCATTTTAAATTCAGGAGCCTTATGTCTGTCCCATGCATGTTTACATTCCCTCGCCTGTTGGATGGTTGTTCCATGTATCTACCACAATGCATTACATCCATGGCATTGGAACATCGTATTCTTCAGGGTTATACAATATGATCGTTTAATCTATATATATATATATATAGTTCTGAGTTCCGTTGATTTGGAAGCTTCAGAGATGGACAAAGAATTCTTTACGTTCCCAGAGGTGCCTCTCGGTGAATGTTCTGAACCTATGATTCGGACACAAACCCGCTTTACATTTAAAAAGAAAAGGATCATTGTAATTGTTGTGTAATGCGTATAGTATATGTTCTGTTCCATACACTTTGCGGTTAGTAATGGCGTGTGTTAGTAATCTGGGAGTAGCAGTAGAAGCGAATGAAACTGAATTCTCCATAACTCCGCCGTCATCTAATTATGGAAAAAAAACTATTTCCATAATGCTTAATGTAGTCACTCGCTACACATGCATATAGGTTGAGGTGCGCTGTACCCATATATGCGTTGCGATGGAGCATAAGCTTAGATTTACCTTGCTAACGAAAATTTTAGCTGCCGGCCGACCCGGCTATCTTTAATCAAATTGCTATTCACTGCACACCACTTAATTTGCTATTAAACCTCACCCAAAGGGGCTGCATGGAATATATTCAGGTAAATGGGCCAAAAGCAATTCGGCTTGTTTTTGGCCCATTTGTCTTCGGGCAACTAATTTCTTTCCCTGCCCATTCGGTTCGGCCAAAAATTCAAGGGCCTTTTCAATTTGGGATCAAAATTCAGTTCCCTCGTTCATTCTCACTCACTCTCTCATTCTCTCTCACTCACTCTCTCATTCTCTCTCACTCACTCTCTCATTCTCTCTCACTCACTCTCTCATTCTCTCTCACTCACTCTCTCATTCTCTCTCACTCACTCTCTCATTCTCTCTCACTCACTCTCTCATTCTCACTCACTCTCTCATTCTCACTCACTCTCTCTCATTCTCACTCACTCTCACTCACTCTCTGACGTTAGTGGTCGTTAGGTAGGGAGTGTGAGAGCAGGAACTATGAGTATGAGGCAATGTGGGCCCATGGATTTCGATTCTTGGGGGGCTCTGGCCTCGTTTTCGGGGCTTTGTACGAATTTGATAAATTTGCTATTCCTATAAATCTAGTCTAGAATATAAGCTTGCTTTTCTTTGTGTTAGATTTTGAAAGTTAAAGTCTTTCTGCAATAAAACTGCGAATAATGGTGCCTATTTCCCCATTTAGGGCTACAACGCTTTCAAACGCAGTCTCGTCCCTCGCTAGTACAGGCCTCTCACTCACCAGAGTGGACGAAAGGGAAAAGCAGGCAGCTTTAGAGGAGGAGCAGGCCCGATTAAAAGCTTTAAAGGTGAGCCCGCGATCGACAAAGAGAAATAACAGAAAATCTTTCTTTGCCAGCGGTAATATTAAAATGCCGATTGACGTATTGATGAACGTAGGCGCTTTGTGTGCCGATGAGTCCCCGTTCATCTTTACATCTTTTTCCACCAGACACCTTTCAGATAAATAGTAATGTGTAGAGTGTTGAGAGGATTGTGACATTCCGTGAAACTCCTATTACTCTCAGACATCCGTGTGGCAGTGATTTGTGATCTCTGCTCCTTGTCCGATGCGCGATAGCAGGTAGCGCTTATGTAATACAAATTACGCTCAGATCAGTTCGATCGGTACGTTCTTAGTTATGCAGGTGAGGACAGTCTACTAAGTTCATTACTAACACGTGCCCATCTCTGTTAGAGCTTAAAAAAACAAATGACGTATTTACCCAATATTTTCCCGAGATATAATTTAAAAAAAAAACCAAAAAAAACTTTTTTCCCCTTGAATCTCCTTGAAAGTTTTACACTACCGTTCAAAAGTTTGGGGTCACTCAGGAAAACAAGCAAATTTCTGGCTGTAACTTAATTGCAAAAGGGTTTTCTAACTTAATGCTTTTAAGCTTAAACTTGGATCAGCGAACACAACGTGCCATTGGAACACAGGAAGTGCATGGAGTGATAAAGCCCATTGGAACACAGGATGATGGAAGTGATAAAGGGCCATTGGAACCCACAGAGTGAATGGGAGTGATAAAGCGGCCATTGAACACAGGAGTGATGGAGTGATAAAGGGCCATTGAAACAACAGGAGTGATGGGAGTGATAAAGGGCCATTGGAACACAGGAGTGATGGGAGTGATAAAGGGCCTCTGTGCGCCTATGAAGAGATACCATTAAAAATCAGCCGTTTCCAGCTACAATAGTCATTTCCAACCTTAACCCCGTCTATGCTGGATTTCTGATCCATTTCATGATTTCGTGGACAAAATCTCCCATTACTAAGCGACCTTAAACTTTTGAGCGGTTGCGTAATTTGTTAAAGCTCTGAATGTCTGTTTTCGCTACAAAACCCCTCAGCATTTATTTATTTGCTGAAGATTCCAAGGTATGGTTTCAGTGTTCCGTCCGGGTCGTGGATTAAAGGACAGAACCTTGGGATCCTCCACTTGATGCTTTAGTCCAGCTGGCCCGATTTGTTCCAATTCATTCAGTACGCCGGGGAGGCTGTCCGGTGTTTGGGGCTTCGGGTAGCTCGGTTGTCCGTGATTTCAGTAACTCTGTATTTTTCAGGAGCAGCGTCTAAAGGAGCTGGCCAAAAAACCCGGTAACACCTCCACGACCGCCTCATCGCCCGTGTCGTCCTCGGCGGGCAGTATAAACACAATGGCTGCCGTGGACATTTTTGCAACGCCTAGTTCTGTAAACAGGTAATTGCATCTGTAGCTGGCGGGACGCCTTTCAAACGATATACACGTGGGTTACGTACTTTTTCATCTCGCCACATTTCATTAAAGAAAGGAAAAGCTGGTGGTATAGAGAATGCATGCGCTCAACAATAGTATATCAGGATATTATATTATATCACATACATAATGTTATGTTTCGAAGCCGCGGGTGAGCCCCCCCCCCCCCGAACAAACATGCGCCGCGTGGGTTGGGTTCACTCGGACGTGGTCTCCGATAAGTGAGTGCTGTTCTTTTGAATCTTTGGCAGTTCCAAGTTGGCGAATGACCTCCTCGATATGCAGCCATCTTTCCAGCCAGCGGGGCACCCGCTCACTGGCATACCACAAGTAGCCGGGACATGGGGAGGTAAGCAATTTTAATAGTCGGTGGGGGGGCTTTACCTTCTTGCATTTAATGTTTTATTCTCTTGTTTTTGTTTTTTTAAAATCTATTCCTCTGGTTTAACGACTTTGGTTAACCCTTAAAGTCTTCTTACTTAACCTGTACGCTGGTCTTTAAGCGATGAATACCTTTGACTTGTATGGTGTGCTTTTCTTAGTTTTTTTTTTTTGCTCTTTTAGACCAAGCATGATGGTACATGGTGTGATTAACCAGAGTTTTAGCATTGTGGGGATAGGTGTGTGAAGGACTAAATGTTTTCTGGAGAGAATGCATATCTGGTACTCACTGGGCCTCCAGGGACTGGTAACATAATTCTGCGCATGAATGAATGCTGTTGAGACACTTGTGGGGTTCCCTTGTTGATTATCTCCAGGATACAGACAGTATTTGGCCATGTCCGGATATCTTTATCATTTTATTATGATCATAGGAGAGGTTAGACTGTCCTTGGGCGTCGGTGGCCCCGGTGTGCAGCCTCCCACTGGAAAATATTGTAAAAATTGTAGGTCCTGCTGCACATCATTTCTGTAAGAGAATGAAAGCAAACAAGCCCCACTTCTTGTGTCACACACAACGCTTGGCAGTAGATCGTAAGCTCCTTCGCTTGACTCTGTTCTGTTCCAGCCTTCCGTATTCCTGTCTGTAAGCAGCTGGCGTATTAGTTAATGGCTGGTCTGTCGTTTAACGTAAACATAGAAGCTCTTTCCTTCCGGTGTGCGTCAGGAATGAACGTCAATGCGCTCAAACTGGTTATTGCCTACTTTCTGAGCTCCAACAAGCGAGGAGATGGCAAAATATTCAGTCTGTGGAGGCACGCAATCAAATATGGACCGGTCATAAGGAACCATCTGCGCACATAAGAGCAATCTATATAACATCGCCATGCTTTGTGTGCATTCACCATCCTAGTGATGCCCCGCAGCCGTTATTTCACATTGAAACAGACCTTAGGCCAGAGTTTTTGTTAAAGTTTTACGTACAGATCCAGACGGAAACCAAGATCCTTCCACGATCTATGCTGTCCGTACCTCATGGGAGTTTCAGTTCATCCACGTTGGCGAGGCGGTGGCTTTCTATGGCATATGGACCCCTCTTTCTACCTGGTGTGTAAAGTCAGGGCTCCATTCCCTGGGACACCGAGATGCCAGCAGCCATATTTTACTACTTATGGCCCCGTCTCCCAAAAGAGCAAAGAAGGGAAAAGGTCTCTGGATAAAGTGGATCATAGGAATCGGTTCTGAAGGTGAAGCCTAGACACCAAATAGCAGTTCCTATCAGCCGCGCCGCCTGGGGTTCGTCAAGGACCAGGCAACGTCTCCTGGGTGTTCCTGGCGTTAAGCGTGTTTGTTCACCTCTTACATGTTTCTATTGTGTTCTGTCTGTTCTGTTAAACTTTCCCCTCTCTCTGTTGGGCGTGCAGATCCTTTCTCTTCTTCTGAAGCTGTCGACGAACCCATTCCGAGCCTAAATCCTTTCCTCAGTAAACCTAGCGATGGTGTCCATCCACCCGTTGTAACCACTGATGCCACCAGTTTTACCGCTAAGACACCAAACCATGACATATTTATTGGTAACGTACCGTTTGATCACTTTGCACCCATCTAGTTCATTAATGGAAAGCAAGCTTGTAGTATTTGAAGTGTTCCGTTTAGAAGGTACCAATTCTCATGAGGTATATGTGGCCCTTCACTCCTTTTTCACATTGTGATCAGGAGCGCAGGGCCGCAGAACGCTGCTGGCTGATCGCTGTCCATGAACTGAACAGGAGAATGGCTTCCATTAATGTTAGTTACGTATTAGCTAGATGGGTTTTGCTTTAGGGAGACGCGTAGCAAGTAGAATCCCTTCACTGCCAGTAATAATGGAAACCATGTAATAGTTGAGGCCGCCATCGCTCAGCTGTCTACAACGTTCTATATTTTATCTGTCATAAAGTGTTGGTGTGTCTTTCTAGGATCTTTGTGTGAAGCTTTTGTGGGTTTAGTTGAGTTGCTGTAAGGGTAAAAGGTTTCGGGAGCCGATTCCATGCTGGCGGTGGGTGCAGCTGTTGGTCTCCATGCCACGATATGGTCCATCTGATCAGCGGTGTTCCTTGGCGCTTTATAGTATGAAGCGTTATCATGCTGTCTAATGACCTTAGTTTGGCCTTTATTTGACTCTTATACCTGGGAATATACTTAGCCATATAGAAGGGAAACACCAGCTTGGTTTGGCCCAGCCGAGGATGAGGGACCTCCAACAGTTCTCCTTGAGTCGGGCAACAAGTAGAACCTCTCTATTCTGACATCTGATACTGCAGGTTTCTCCTTCTTGAAGGTGTTGATTGGGCCGCTATGCTGTCTTTATTTGTTTTTTTTTATAATGAAACCTTCAGAGGACAGAATAGGACAGGTTTGCATCTCCGAGGTTAGTAAAATCGCCTCTTAACGCCTTCAGTCTCATTTTATAAACCACTGGACTTTAAAGCAAAAGGCTGGGGGGAAAACAGGCGTATTGTTTATATGAAAGGCTCTATAAAGTCAGATCTTTGGCCCCGGCAGTAAATGTTTCTGGCCCCCGGTCTATGGGATTTGTCAGGCCAGGATTTAACGATCAGCGGCATTTACACAAGGCTGATTAAAGAGCCTGGCCGCGTTTCAAGTCCGAATCAAGTTTATGGAAAGTAACGGGATAGCAGTCGCATTTACGGCTCTAAAATATACAAATTTCTGGATTACGCGAAGTAGCGTCTGTTTGAATCCGACGGTGGGATGACCCGTCATCCTCCCGCGTTCCAGTAATCCGTCACCGGGGATTTGTCTTAACGCTGTTCTTTTTTTTGTCAGTGCTGCGTAATTATTTGTCTGTTGTTTAGGGTATCGGGGAAAGGCAGTAACTTGTTTCACTTGGGGGTTTGACGATGAAAAATTGCTTTTTATCCACCGATAAAAAGTAAATTCAGAAGCTCCAGCCTGCGATTGTGAAGCAAATAAAACGCTCGCGTATGTCCCAGTATGGCTCTCCTTACGTACGCTAACAATTGATGGCATCAGAATATCTATATGGTCCACCTGAGCCTCCTTTCTGCTTGTGGTCAATGGACCCGGCTGGCATATTGTATCGTAAGGTAGGAAAGATTTGTAGCTCTACCGACAGGGTGGTAGGTAAGTGGAACAGCCTCCCAGCAGATGTTATGGAGGCTAATAAAGCAATGGGGTTTGAGCATGCATAGGATTAGGTGTATTGGCTGCAAGGACTGGTTAAGGTCAGAGCCTTTACATCAGAAAGAACAGGCAGCCTATATGGGCCGAATGGTTCTTATCTGCCGCCATGTTCTTTGTAGCCTCCTGCCTGGTGAACACCTCCATCCTTGGATCTGGAGTGGATGGTGCCTTCATACCGGTCTCGGCGACGTTTCATAGGCTCACCCCGGTTTTGGAGCAGCTGACTTTGGGGACATTGTCTTATTATTCATCATGAATTTTCAGCCATGTACTTGGGACATTTTCACCTCGTATCGTGGGTTTTGTTTTCTCATCTACTTTTATTTTTAGTGATTTTCCTTTTATCTTTACGATGTGTCTGTCTTTCGCTAACACCTATCCTTCCTCTCTTCTGACCTGACTTCTCAGATTCTTTCTGTGGTCCTCAAGTCTATCCTAATGCTTCCCAATTCCGTACTGATTCTCTTGATCCTCCTACAGTAGCTGGCCTATTTGGAGGTAGGTGAGATGTGATCACTTGTATGTGTGACTATCGTATTGCATGAAATTGTGAGCGTTTGGCCCTTCATTGATGTGTTATGGAGTTGGAGTGTAGAAACGGTTCTTCTGTCTACACAAACCCAAAGCTTTGAAGTCTGAAGACTTGTTGTCGGTAGAGAGTGGTACAGTTGGATGCAAGTAGTGGGGTGTAAGCTTTATAACTAGCTTGAGATGCTAAACCTTGTACACCGATGGTTTTCTGCACATTGAGGGCCGTTGTGTCCATGCTTTTGATGCACACGAGAATCTTGGCGACTCTTGGAGCGAGTCTTCTGTGCCTGAGCAACATCTGTCAGACTGTGTGTAACGCTGTTCGTTGTGATATACGTGTCGTGTTTGCTTTTGCAATTTTTGTGTGTTACAAACTGTTGAATTTTTTTGTTTTCAGGGTTCTCACCATCTGCAGCTGTCCAACAACAGACCTCTGGTGGCCTTAACGTTGACTTTGATTCTGTTTTCGGTAACAGATCTCCTACCAATGTCAACCTAGACGCATCTGGTGAGTACCCATCTCCAGGTCATCTGCTATATTTTCATTAAGCGCATGCCATTGTTATGTCACATGTATTTAAAATATATATTTTTTTTTAAGCTGTTGCCGACTGCATATTTGTCTCAAATGTCTGAGAAATTGTATGGACTTGACTCAGTTTGGGGTTTTTAGAAGCCTAGAATGTGACGGCAGATCAGATCCTATTCTCCCCATCCAGTGGCGTCGCTACAGGGGGGCAAATGCCCCCCTAGGTTAGTCCTTGCCCCCCCTGTTGCCCCCCTGCCGAATTTGGAATAAAGTCGCAATGCGACTTTAAATCCCGTTTTTTTTAAATTTTTTTTTATTAATGTGGAGGAGAGAGAGGGTGCAGCCCGCGTAAGAGCGGCAGCCAAGGCAACCGATCTTACGCGGGCCGCACCTCGAGCCCTGCTACTTACCTGTGGGAGGGTCTTCTGCACTGCATAGAGGAAGCGGAAGCCAGAGAAGGCAGAGGGAGGCCGCGCCCCCTGCTGAGGTCTGTGAGCGGCATCGAGGAGCTGCAGTGCAGGTAAGGGGGTGGGAGGGTGTTTGAATGAGTTTGAATGAGTATGAATGAGTATGAGTGTAAGTGCTGGAACCTAGGCATGATGGGACTGTGATT
>VKOC01003323.1:0-13715 GCA_009364415.1 Spea multiplicata
GGAGGCCAGTTCTTTGTATGTCCCAGAATAATCTGCTAATTGCAGGCTTTCTTTCAAAGCGTCACTGTAGGGGCACTTGTGAATTTTGGTTACATTCCGGAATCAAACACAGAAACGTAGCTGTAATTCGACGGGCACATATGTTTAGAATAGCGTGGGAGAGCTGAAGTGGCAATCCATATCTTACCCGAGGAGAGGCTTTCCGACGAGTGTAAAATTATCGCTGCCAACGAGCAGGACCTAAAAAAAGAAGGGTTTTAGTCACACGATGGAGAAGGAAACGAAAATAAACTGGGAAGGGTGAACATTTTGCTCCAAACTTCTTAAAAGAGCAGTAAATAGATTTGAAGTTAAGCCTCTTAATCTCTTTAGTTTTCAAGTATAAAAAAAATTGTACTTTTGTAAACTTATAAAGGTGCTGCGCCACCTGCTCCGCCGAACGCTTTTTCAAACAGCTGGCACGGATAGGAAGTTTGCCTTGGAAAATGTATACAAAAGTCCTGTAAAGTTTCTTCATTGTATTTATGAGACCAAACCTTGACGGGTTGGCCCTGCTAAGGTTTATAGACAGAGCAGGATCTATCTTTACATGGAAATCAGTAAAAAAAAAATATATAACATTGCAAAAGCTGCCAGAAAAGCCGCTTTTTAGCTTTTTTCGTTTTGACTTGGACCTGCGAAGCCTCCAACGTGACAGCAGCAAAGACTGTTTCACGTTCTTGCATTTTACAGCTTGATTTTCACCCTTTCATCTTTAAAATAAGTTATAGGCAACTTGTGGCCCTTTAAGAGTTAATACATCACCCCCCGTAGATGATCATTTTCTGTCTCTAAAATTCCCAGAACCCGTTCTGTTGGCCCGAATACAGCCGTCTTTAAATTATAAAAAATGTATATTCTATGGATAGCTTTTAAAAATATTCTAAGCGTCGTATTTTGGGAGTTTTTACAATTAAAACAACTTCAGTCCCCCCCCCAAACCTTACCTTTTCTAGCCGGATTCTCTCTCCACATTCTGCGTCTACTGAGCAGTTAAGTAAAATCAGGTCTTCGTTGGTCACTTTCCATTGTCTACTTAAAAAGGAGATGACTGCGAATAGTCTGCCATACTGTCCTGTGGCTATGAGGTTATTTATGTTCTGTAAAAGCTCTGCAAAAATAAAACACAGACAGTGAGTGCATATTACGTACAAAACAACAACGTCAAGTTATCCAGCAACCCCAGCCTTTAACTGAGATTTCACAGCACTGGTATTTGCCAAAGCCGCATACCCATGCCATACCCTGCCATGGTCCACTGAAAGCTGCCATGAAGAGATGAGCCCCGTACCCAACTATACATGTCGGGGCTTAGGTGACCAGACCCCAAACCCCTCGCAAGTAACGGTGGAGTCATCAGTGCATTTTGTTATCTATCCTACCTTTGTGGTGTTCTGCCTCTTCCACTGGATCTGGGAGTTTAGTTTCAGGCCAAGGCGGTTGAGTTAGCGACGTCTTCGGAAGGGAGCTGCGGAGGATATAAGTAATATGTGATTTATATGAACGCGGATGTCCTACAAGCCCAGTAAACAACACAGACACCAGAGCACTAATTTAAACCATATTAATGGTTAGTGTTTCAGATAACCGTGAAGTAATCATCTTCATCTTTGCCCATACATAGTACCAGGTAACAGTTTCCATACATAGTAAGGAAATGATAATACAAAGAATCATTTACTGGAATGATTTATACAGACTATCGCCTTGATCTATACTTTCATTGATTTATATACTTGATCTGAACTAGGGCAGTACAGTGCAGCGTTTGCTTTGGGCCACTATATGTCCAGTAATTCAACAGGAACCTTATAGAAGTTGACGCCATAAAAAGACTTTATTCAGAGCCGACAGCCCTAATTTGGCTTCATGCGTGGAAAGTGCCGCATTATGTATAATACCGGTTATTTTCAGAGGGTTTATTAGGATACCCAATACTTACCCCGTCTGTATGGAAGAATTCCGTAATCCCAGGTATTGGAGACCAGGCCGAGACAGCACGGCTATAAGAGAAACAAGAAAAGAGGCGTTAATGCGACTATTCCAAATAAACATAATTCAGTCAACTTTATCAAGATCAAAATGATTATTTTTGATATGTTTCTTTCTTTAAATAGCGTTGTCATGTATTGCGATCGCTACGGTATATGCTGGTGCCTTATTTGAAAATGAGCTAACTGGCCAACAGTTTCCTAGCATACGTCACTGTGCTTTATATTAAAGGGATAAAAGATAACGTGGAAATGAAACAATAACGGATTTTATTATAAAAGACACTATATAGTATTTACAGAATTGTCTGAAATTCATTGTTTAAGTGAAGCTTTCTCTTAACACACAAAGTAACTATTTGGCAGCAGGATCATTTAATGTGGAAAGGTCAGTCGCTAGAAATAGCCCCGAGTATCAGAACTCTGGGGTATGAGGTCACTGGAGAGCTATATTATCTCGTTCACACAAAGATATGGTGCTTTGCAGATATATATTTATATTTAATTGTGAAACCGGTACCGGCAGGCGGTTATCGCCTATTGCAAGGAAGAAACGCGCGCTGTCAGGACGTGTTACACGTAAACCCAAGCGTGTTAGTGAACCCTTCCCCCCCTCCGGCTAATCAATCCTCAGAGCAGATCCTAAAACCGGCCCGATAAAGACTTCACGACAGAAACGCGTTCTGGGGTCGCTGCCAAAACGGACACAACTTTCCAACGACACTGCTTGTGGAGTTCGTGATAAGAAAGGTCTGGGTCCCTTCACGCGCATGGTGGCCGCTCGTCGCGCTCTTACAGATGGACTGAATGTTTGCTGCAAGCAGATGAAGTCACGGCCTGGCTTCCAAAAACATCCCGAGCCCTGGCCTCTGTTTACATCATGGGATCGTTTATTATTAACCATTGCATAGCAAAGCAGCTCACCGGTTTCTCCCGCTATAAAGACCATAATCAGTCGTTGGTCTTGTCTTAGATTCCGGAGCCATATTCCTATCCCACGCATGTTTAAATCCTCTCCCTTATCCTTATTACCCTCTACCACTTCTGCTGGAAGGCCGTTCCACTTAATTACCACCCTAAGTTAAGTAAATTGAGGTAGGACGGGGCAGGGGACCCTGTCTATAGGATTGCATTGGGCCCCAGGATTTCTGATAGCACACCTGTAAACAATACCATTTAACCCTTTATGTGCCTGAAACCAACTGACAGATGTTTATGTCATTGTCCGGACAATTATAATAAATCACATTATTATTGTTGTTGATTTTTTTTTGGCTGTGGGACTCTCTCTCTCATACCCAGCAAACATTCTGAGCTCCTTGAAAGCTGGGGCATTTGGGGCCCAATGAGGGACTACCGGACAGGGCCACTAGGTAAGTATGACTCTAGAGATACACGCTGCCCCAGTCAGTGTCTCCATCACGGCAGCCGGTCACGCAGAACACAGTGCGTTCCCATCCCCGGAGCTCCTGACCCCACATGCTGTGAATGTCACCCAGGCAGGAGGCTATGGGTCACCCACACAGGCCGCCCTCCTACCCCCCCGGATCCAGTCTCACCAGCTCCGGCAGCCCGGACACACTGCCCGGCCAGCAAACTACCCGCTAGACGGCCGCAAACTGCCAGCGCCATAGCTCCAAACCCCGGTCTCAGGCCGCCGGCGGCTCCGTACGGGAGATGCACCGGTGCTTGGAAATTTCCCTTCCGCACGGAAACACAAGCTGCGTGACACAAGGTTCCGACCTTAACAGGAAGTGCTAGTGACAGACAGTAACACCGGGGGCAGGGGGAGCGTCGCAGTCACATTATCGTATTAACAGGTTTATGTGCGGGGGCCACGGGGGCCAATGGACGAGTTTGTGAAAAAGCAACTGGAGCTTCTGGGAGAGGAGAGAGAGGCCGAGATCGAGCAATCAAGGTCCGCTATTAATATTATTATTATTATTATTATTATTAATAATGTATGTTAGCCACCCTATCAACAACTTTACTACTAGTCTCCATATTTTATACCATATTCAGTAGCAATACATAAAGTGTCATAGTTATCATCATTCCCGAATTTGTAGGGACAGTCCTTGCCAGTACATGCACAGTGTCCCATTTGGTGTTACCTGGGTGTATTAATCAGTGATATGAGGATGTCAGCATTTTATTTCCCCTGTTTTGGGTAAAGCGGGGCCCTTTTGTTCTAGGTGGTGGCTCTAGGGGGCTTTACCAAGACCTTTTATGTGACTATTTAAATACATAAGGCTTTGGGAAGAAGAATCATTTAGATTATCCCCTTAATGACAAAGCCCGTACATGTACGGGCTCAAAATGCATTGTTTTCAATGGGTTTAGGGACCGCCCATTGTCCTTAAGGGGTTATTTACACTTTTTTCCGTTTATAAACACAGTATTGTTACTTTTAGGCCTGTGGAACCCTGCGATACCCCCCCCCTACCCATCAAACATTCCCAAACATCAATAAATAATAATAACAATAATAATAATAATAGAGCCGTCGGGGAGGACAGGGGGATGTCATTACTATAGAGGAACACCTAGGATGAAGAAGACCCCGTGAGCGCCGTGTTCCTGACGTGTTTCCTCCTTGACATGTCTGTCATAGTCACAGAGGTGGGAGATCCCATTGAGGTGCTTCACCAAACACATTTACACGCATGTCTATCCAAAACATGTTAAGCGAGGGGTTCCAGCTCTACCTTCGTCAGCAACGGCTTCTCTTTCAAGGATGTTTAATAAACCGCATTGAAGAGCTTTTATCATCCTGATGTAATTCCACCCCAGCGGTGTTCCTTATCTGCGCTAAGGTCCTCCTGTGTGTATTAATAAAGAGGAAGAGCGTCTTACCGCCATTCTATATATATGTCTGTTTCTTGTACAGAGCGTGGCAGGGAAGTGTTTCCTTAAAGGAGCTCCAGCGGAAAGGAGTTTGCCTTCTGAAGCTTCAGGTTGCCAGCCAAAGAACCGGCCTCTATGGACGTCTCCTCGTCACCTTCACCCCCAGGAAGTTTGACTCTGAAGCGGTCCTGCCGAGTAACAGCTTTTCGTCAGGTAGATCGCGCGCTCTCGTCGTGTTATCTCCCGCTGCGGTCTCTAGAGGGAAAGTAAGTTCGCATTCTAGAGGCCATCTAGAAACTGGAGCGGTTCCCAGACAAAGTCCTAATTTGAGAGTCGGATCGCTGGTTTCTATGGCGATTGCTGCAATCTGATGGGTTGTCCTAGAATGGCTCCATTCTTTTCATGATAAACGTGGGCTCCATCGACAAACATAACTATCTAACATGACAATAGAATGCATAACACGAGTTATAAGGGTAACAGCGAGCACACTGGCCACAGAGCCTCTATATATGTATTTATGTACTAAGCATGCCTGGGGATGTTCTAAAGGTGCTGACCCTGAGACTTTATTAACCCTTAATAACCCATCGTGAAGATTCTACATAGTGACTCGTCAAATATGTTACCCAACAAATGCTGGCTGTCATGGGAACCTTGACTTAAACGAAAGCACCAATTGTTATATAAGATCACAGCGATGTAGAATAGGAAGGAGTCAGTTCCAGACTGCGTGACCCTGAGAATCTGCCCCTTCTCCCTGAGATTGGGGCAAGAACCCTGGGACTCCGGGTCAAACCCTGAGTTCCCAGGTATGGTACTAGACTAGATCCACTTCTCCTTCTGTACCAGCATGTCTTATCGTGTGTTAATGTTATTGTCAGTTTAAATTGTCCACGTTCATTATTTTCACTTTCCCCTATTGTAACTGCGCTACAGAATCTGCAGGCGCTATATAAATTCAGTGTAATATTTCTAAGTGATATGAGTTGGATCTACGGGTCTCCATGATGTCTTCTGCATTCTGTTCAGTTTGCTGCTGTTGAGAGTGGAAGTATGCATGCTATCCCGGTCTCATTCATTTTTCTTCACGCTCTGAAATACCTCCTTGTAGAAATGATCCTTTGCCTTCTTTTTTCTTAGGTGACATTGTGGGGCTTTATGATTCAAACAGTCCCACTGAACCTCTTGCCACAGGAATAGTGGCCGGGGTCACACAGAAGACCATTAACGTGGCCTTCGACGATTCCAGTAATGACGCGTTAATCTTGGGCACTGAATGTACGTACAGGCTTCTCAAACTGGCAAATGATGTCACGTACAAGAGAATTAAAAGGTAACGACAACAGAATCACATAAAGCAAAACCAATTTTCCGTTTATTCATACAGTGACTTTGCTTTTAAGAAATAAAAGTCCAAAAATAAGCTGGCACTCTACTATGTTTACACAAATGCGAATGAATGATTCCCATGTATCAAGTAATTTGCATATAGCCACGTGCACGTTTTTTGGTGTTTTTACAGTGTTTTCATCATTTTGCTTTGTAGGGCTTTGAACACTTTGGGTCAGTACCATTCTGGACCTGCCTTTGACCTGATCAACGTCCTGTTCTGTTCTTCTGAGCCCAGTAGTTTTGTGCAGCCAAGTAAGTCCCACCACTAATTAGGTAGGTGATTCCTCCACAACAACATTATGATAATGTAATGGAAAGACCATTCGGCCCCATCCAGTCTGCCCGTTTTTCCTGCTGTAGAGACTCAACCCTTAATCAGTCGTTGGTCTCGTCTCAGATTCAGGAGCCATTTGCCTATCCCGCGCATGTTTACATTTCCTACCATGTTCTTACATTTGCTGACGTTTCTTGCCCCGTCAGGAGCTTTGGAGTTTTGCAATCCGTCTTTGGACGATTCGCAGAAAGAAGCCATATCTTTTGCTCTTGGTCAGAGAGAAGTTGCTATTGTCCATGGTCCTCCCGGGACTGGTAAAACCACCACAGTGGTAGAAATTATCCTCCAAGCTGTGAAGCAAGGGCTGAAGGTGAGCGTATTCATCGCCTCGCGGGACGTTCTGACTTATGAAAGTCTATGGAGAAACTGACTTTATTAGCATTGCCGTAAAGAACAAGCTCAGTGTGGTATTTCAGGGAAGGGCACCCAAAATATCACATGACAAAAATGGCGGCCTCCAGGTCTGCGGATAAAGGGAGTGAAACCTACGTTACTGTATACAGCACAACCTACGTTACTGTATACAGCGCTGTGTTTAATCTTAAAGGACCAATAAATAATTGTCTATGGGAATCCATCTTAAACTTCTTAAAATATCATCACGTATTTCTTTTATGCTCTTTGATTTTAACTTGAACTTCTTATCTTCCCGAGGTCCTCTGCTGCGCTCCTTGTAACGTGGCGGTAGACAATCTGGTAGAGCGCCTAGCGGTATATAAAGAAAAGATACTACGCCTGGGTCATCCTGCGCGGCTGCTGGAATCCCTACAACACCATTCCCTGGACGCTGTACTAGCGCGTAGCGATAATGCGCAAATTGTAGCTGATATCCGTAAGGACATCGACCAGACCTTTGTAAGTACAGAAGCTCAGTGAGATATTCTCTTGTACGTTGTCTTCATAGATTTTGCTGCCTTTTTGTTGGGTATAACGAATATTATTATATAACTTAGTTGACCATTGTAGTTCTTGTTTACTTACCATTCCTTGCGGCTGCAGATAAGCAGGTATATAGGCTTATGTTCTTCTGCTTCCTACATCGTTGACAGCCATAGGTCTTTCTCTGTGGGCAGAGTTGATTGCTGCCGGAATACACCATAGAGAGAAACCCTACAGATGTCCTGTCAGCTCATCATTTTAGTAGCCATCCATGGGACTGGGGCATCAGAGAAGAAAGTATAGCAGCAAGAAGTATCAGGAATGCTACGTACAGAACAAACAAGAGATTTTACCTTTGGAAGGAAAAAAAATCAGCTTCACTTAATTAGAATAAGTAATATGGCCTTTGTTCCTTTAAAATTTACATTTTTTGTTTGAATATTATGAGGATCTGTTGGTTTTGAACATTCCAGCTTCTTAAAGTTTCTTTGACTTGTCAGCCAGATCGGATTTGTAATGAAGTCTTACAACGCCTCGGAGTTGTTGGCTTAGGGTCTGTCTATCCTCTTTTTGTTTTCTTCTTTACATGGATTACTGGAAGTGTAGTTACTTAGTCTAATGCTCTGAATGTTTTTGCTGATTGGTCCACTTTTTGCACATTTCACCTAAATCGCTGTTTTTTTTTTTTCCAAATAACTGCAATAACATTGTGAACAGAATTGTGTCGTCAGAGGCGGATAAAACACGTTTTCTTTTGATGTTTTCCTAAGGCAAAAATGAAGAAGCTACAGCGAAAGGACGAGAAGAGCAATTTTAAAACAGAAATTAAAGCTCTCCGAAAAGAGCTGAAGAGCAGGGAAGAAGCCGCGATGATAGAGACTCTAAAAAAAGCCAACGTAATCCTGGCCACCAATACAGGTCAGTGAAATGCTGCTTAGTAGACAGTTTATCCACATTATTCCCATTATCTGTTGGAGATCTCTGTCTCCGGGGTCCATTGCTGAGTTCCAAGCTGGATGATTCTCGTACCTTTTGGGACAAATTATTATCAGAAACCAGCCAATGGCACTGATCTTTCTTCCCATTGATGAGACTGCTACTGAATATAAAACCTGTTTTCAGAGAAAAAAAGAGGGGTTGGTGAGCGCAATCTAAGTGTCCGTTTACTTAAATAGTCTAATCCCACCGGAACTAAATCATGTGAGAGAGGCAAACTCCACGATTTACCCAGTTATAGAATAAAAAGGCTTCAGCGCAAATCTAGATAGGGTCCCGTTATAAGTACTTCCTAACAGTATTTATCTGAAAAATATACAAAAGCGAACAAAGGACCGTTTATAGTGTTTCACGTTAGTATGGAATTAATATATAGTGTATAAGAAAGACTCTCAGCTGCCCCTGTACATGCGCACCAACAACCCTCTCTGATATTTGGTATATATGATATTTCATATACAGGTAATATATATATATATCTGTAAAAAGCAACCTGGCGTGTAGAAGTATTAGTGCAACCAGAAGAATATTGTTGGGAAGAATTTTGTCTAAAGCTATACCATATTTTAACTGAGCGCCATTACGGACTTCAAGGCTAACAAGAAGTAATTTATAAGCAGACAGCCAGTTCCCTTTTTTTTTTTTTCAACAACTAAATTCCTGTATTGTTGTGGTAGTCGGGGCAAATTCTGCGCTGCTATCGGCAAAGTCCCTAGGAGTTCGCACCAACGTTTCTCAATACATTGAGTCCCAAATAACTCAATGAGGATATGGTTAGGAGGCCAATTCTGATCAACCTTTGACCTGACCTCGTCTGGGTCTGAGATACTGAGGAAGCCATCAAGTAATTTTGAAGAGTTGAAAATTTTCTGGTTGCCCCAAAGATAAGTCAACCATGGAAATCATCCTTCGGGATAACAGCATTGGATATAGCGATCAGTTGGACATTTGACAGTAAGCTTTTTACACATGACTAATACCGCCGACACACGGCCGTGGACTTGTTTTGGCTCCACATCCAGAGCTCTGTAAATATAACCCTCACAAACAGATTGTCTAATGATCTCCATATCCTGGCCCCGCTCCCGATTTTGCATCATTACCATTTGAGAAGTAGCTCTTCGTGCTAATTAACGGCGCTTGTTAATTCCGGAATGACAACCTCGTAAGATCGTCGACCTGCTTCCAAAACGGTTCTTGTTTTCCAGGTTCCTCGTTAGACGGGCCTCTGAAATTGCTTCCCGACAATTACTTTGACCTGGTGGTAATTGATGAATGCGCCCAAGCGCTGGAAGCCAGCTGCTGGATCTCGTTGCTGCAGACCAAAAAGTGTATCTTGGCCGGTGATCACAAACAACTACCCCCCACAATCATATCTCACAAGTAAGAGTCTAGGAGCGTCCATGGGTTGGACCTCTTCCTTGTTACATTTTTCAGATGTGGTTCCTCTGTGTATCAGATGCTGTTAGTAAAACTCCCATCACACTCTGCTAGTCTGGTGTATGAGCCCATAGTCTGGATAAGAAAGATGAAATTATGAGTTAACAAACATGGATTTTGCTCCTGGAATGATTACACCCTCCCTTTCTATTGGCACTGCCAAAAAATAACCCCTTGCCCAGGGGTTAATTTCTGTGAATGGCTATGTCTCCATTTATTTGGGCAAACTGCAGAATCCAAAGGACAGGTAGACAATCTTGAAAGACTTTAGAAGGTCTTGAAAGCTTATGCGACTCTACATCGTATTCTGTAAGTAAGAGAGGCGTCCCTGGCTTCTTCACATTAAACTTCTAGCTTGAAAGATTTAGTGTTTTATTCCATTTTTACTTTTTCCTGTCTGTTTAACCCTTTGCACAGGGCTGCAGCCGACGGTCTGTCTCTAAGTCTGATGGAGCGGCTGATTGCGAAGTACGGAGATGCGGTGGTGAGGATGCTCACCGTCCAGTACCGGATGAATCAGTCCATAATGCGGTGGGCTTCCAGTGAAATGTACGGGGGGCGATTAACGGCACATTCTTCTGTTGCACACCATTTGCTCAAGTAAGTCAGATGCATACTTTGGGGAGCCCCCCCCGTATTTAAATTCATTAGTAATGCTTCTTCTTATAAAATAGTCTTGGGTGTTATTGCTTACACTTAGTGCCAGGTATCATTTAATCACAGCAGGGGGTCTCCTGCCACAAAACATTGAATTCTATGTGTCGTTTTGCTCAGAAATGTTTTAGACTTGAGAAGAGCTCCCAAAAGCTCATTCCAAAATTTTGTTAGTTCAATAAAAAAGGTATTATCACAAGATACTTATTCCATTTGATATATTATTTGATTATCTTGATATATATATATATATATATATGTTTGTCTGTCCTTGTCATCAATGAGACAGCCTACATTGGGATGTAGCAGAGCAGATGATATCCCATAGAGGATATTTATTGCTCACCCGCCTGAAGTATCTTTCGACCAAACGCTGCCCTTCTGGACTCCAGAATCTTAAGCTTATGGTGCTTTGTAAAAGTATTAATATCTGACCATACGGCTGCATTTCATGTCTGCGTGGCGGGGGGCTAAGCTCCTGCACCCACGCTCATCCATTGTGATGTTAGTGATGGGATCATGCAATCTAGTCCAGTGGATCCTTGGATATTCAGCCACCTTATAGACTGCATAGGTCTCATACATATTACCATGCCTGGAAACCATCACTATGGATTAAGAATTATGATAAACTCCCTACTCCATCCTGGATTATATGGAAAAAAAAGAATTGTTCTACTTGACCATTGCATGTACTTTACATTATCACAGCGCCTTGGACTAATGACAGTATCCAGCCGTGTGTATCTATAAACGTGTGGACAAATATATCACCTAAATTAGATTTTTTAATGTTGCGGAGTCAGGTTCCATCTTTAATTTAACTCGCAGTATGGTTGGCTCATTGTCATTCCAACTCAGTCTTGATACCGCTGGCTTTTACGCTCAGGGCCTGGTAGGTGTCCTCTCGAGTATATTTTGCGGGTCAATAAGATACTGTGGTTGACCGCGTGAAGAATACAGAGGAAGGGGTGATTTATAGACAAATGTTTTCTGCCGTGCTAGGGACCTGCCAGGAGTGTCATTAACAGAGGAGACGAGCATCCCGCTGCTTCTGATTGATACGGCGCATTGTGGTCTGTTTGAAATTGATGTGGAAGACGAGCAATCTAAAGGGAATCCAGGTAGGACAATCACGTTCTGGAATTCGGTCACCCGAGGCGGTATCAGCCGTTATTCACAGCGTTCGCAGATCTGAGTGACCTAGGACCTGCAGCACGTTGCCATAAAGCAAGGCTGAGGCTCAAGGATGGGGCAACGGGGACTAGTTGAACCTGTATGAATGATAAAAATGCAGATCTATGTTTCATCGCAGGGTAAAAAGCGGCAAGGCCTTATCGTTCTGCTCCCATCTGTGTTAATTAGACAATACTAAATAGTTTTTAAGCCTTATGGACTTCCATGTAGATTAACTCATTAATGCTCAAAAACCAGTTTATTTGCATTTTACACGTGGTTACCGATGCATGGAAATTTCCGATCAAATCTAATTTCTATGTCCTAATACTCTGCTTCTTTGCCCAGGTGAAGTCCGTCTGGTGGATTTGCACATACAGGCTCTCACGGCGGCAGGCGTGAAACCGCGTGATATTGCAGTAATAGCACCGTATAACCTGCAGGTAATGTGCTACACGTATGTCATGGTATATATATATATATATATATATATATATATATATATATACTGGGAGCTTAACTATTTACACTGTTTAATAGTATGTGTATTGCATACATTGTGCTAACAGGGCAATTAATTTGTCCTGTTAGCCCCTATAATGTTCGGAAGGGTAAAGTTGTACTTTTTCCGGTTATTTTGGTAAATTAGTAAAAATTGTGTCTCGTGGTCTGTTTCAGGTGGATATGTTGAGGCAGTGTCTCCGTCAGAGGTATCCGGACCTAGAAATCAAATCTGTGGATGGCTTTCAAGGAAGGGAAAAAGAAGCTGTTGTATTATCTCTTGTGAGATCAAACGCTAAAGGTAGATAAGTGTGACTTAAATGTGAGCCGAAGACTAATCTCTTTCTACCCCGGGACGAACAGATTGATTTATAGTCGCACCTCTCTGTTCTCGCGAATGAAACAATTGAATTCAGTCCATAGAAGGTGCAGAATTCGCACTGTATGTTTTTGTTCATTGATATAACAGCAAAAACTGTAACAATATTCTATTTTGTTGAATAATGTTTTTAATGCAACATTGTGTTCATGTGGTTAGCCTGTGTGCTGTTCACTTCCGCATGCAATACAGTTCAAAAGTTTGGGGTCACTTAGAAATGTCCTTGTTTTTAAAACAAACGCACATTTTGTCCATTAAAATAAAATGAAGTGGATCAGAAATCCAGCGCAGGCGGGGTTAATGTTGTAAATGACTATTGTAGCTGGAAACAGCTGATTTTTAATAGAATCTCTTCATAGGCGTACAGAAGGCTCTTTATCACTCTCCCTTCACTCCTGTGTTCCAATGGCCCTTTATCACTCCCATCACTCCTGTGTTCCAATGGTGTGTATGCTGATCCAAGTTTAAAAGGCTAATTGATTCTTAGGAAACCCTTTTGTAATTATGTTACAGACAGAAAAGTCCTTGTTTTGCATGAAAACAGCTCAGTGACCCCCAACTTTTGAATGGTATTGAAGCATATTATACCTGACCCTCTAATGCTATTTCTCTTCTAGACAAAGACCGTATCTTGCTGCACTCTGTTAATCACCCTGGGAGGGGCATTTGATATATATATATATATTATAAATAATATATAATTACTATATATATATATAAAAAGTCAATGGGGAAAGGCCATAACAAAAGGACTATGTTTATTGTTATAACGGGGGGGGACTTTCCGTTCCTGGATACCAAAGTGTATTTAATACTTTAATTGTAACTCCTCCAAGTGTCTTCGCCCCATCTCTTGTTCTGAAGCTTGCTTTCCTCTGTAATGTTCTGATCGCGTTGCGCAGGTTCTTAGCATCCTCCTTCTTGGCTGAAGAATTGGACGCCTTTACATAACAGATACATTTAATGGGGAGAATTCAGAAGATCTTTGGTATTTTTCCAAAAGCTCGATTTGAAATGCTGCATGGCTAAAAGAGAGCTATACACACATAGAGAACGGATAATAACTCATGGGGAGGAAAATGTG
>VKOC01003325.1:0-71796 GCA_009364415.1 Spea multiplicata
ATAAGAGACAGTATATATATATACTCTTGTATTTTGTTTAATACTTTTATACATCACAATGTTTCCTTCGCATCTTCTCTGTGTCTTTTCTCCTCCAAGGTAGACATATTGAGATAATTTATCATAATATTTTCTTAATAAAATAATTTTTATTCTGCAACCCATTTACAATTTTGGTAACCCACCTCTTAACAGGTGGGTTGCATCTTTGGAACATCCAGAGTCTCCAGAACTGTACATACCGGTAATACTCTAGGTGAGGTCTGATCAGAGATCTGTAAAGTTGCATAATGCCTCTGGCTACACAACGAATCACACAACTTGGAACTTCCACTTTCTTTCTTACACTGATAAAAATAAAGTGTAAATGTACTATATGTCTAAATTATTTTACTCTTGCACTTGCATGTGTTTTGCTCCTCATTGTAGGATAAAGGAGGTTACCTTCTAAAAATACATTCCTATTGCGGCACTTGAATAATAAATTGGTAATGTGATAACTTGTTTCATTATCAACCTGGCAAAGAAACATGTTTTCAAGAGGAACGGTATTGTACAACTAAGAAACATGAGAGCTTGCGAGCAACCAAACATGAATATCCAGAACTATTAACTATCAACATTTTCAACACACCATCAGCTATACGTATGAAACACACCAATACCATCCTGTTTTTTTTTACTTACCAGTATTTATAAAGAAAAATAAACACTAAGTGGTTGGACATTGTAAGAATATTAAGAAAATGGCAATCTACTTTGGCATATTGAGAAGAACATATGACAACAATCCAAAAACATTCCAGAGCCACTGGGACACCACAAAGCATAACACAGGTATCTAGAACATTGTAGAACAGAAGAAATACGAGCGAAACAAAGGAATTGTTGTGATTATCTTAACATCGCACAGCATAGTGCATTATTAAACACTAATTAAAAATGACAATGTAAATTAATAGGTTCTTGGCTTTAAAAATGTCTGGGATAGTATAGGGACAATCAGTCTTCATTTAGGACATCTAGCTTAACCATTTTTGTAACACCTTTTCATTATCTAAGATATAAAAAAGTAATGTTAGTACTCAACTTTAACTTTATAAAAAGCTAGATGTGAAAATGAACTTAACAATGTAAAATATAATCTGGAGGAAAATAATAAACTACGAGGTCATTTATACCCCCCCCCCCTTGATACACACTTATTATAGTGGCACAGAATTTGACACAATGATTAAAAAACTTGTGTTAGTTTCCAACACCAGCCTTTTGCTAATTATATATAGAAACAAGAGTCCTTGAAGATTTCAAACTAAACTGAATGACATCAACTACCAAAACTAGCTGCCTGTCACCATTCCCAGTTGATGCACATAAACATCATCAGCTGCTGAGGCAGGACCAAGAAGCAGTCGGATCAGCAGATTCTATAGCCACAATCCACATGGGGCCATATCATGGCATTATCTATTTCCAAGGAAACTACTAAGCAGCATGTTGTATTCGCTAAACTGTGATAATCCGTAAATAAGGAACTTGTTTATATTTTTTAAATATTGCATGACAATTTAAGTACATAGTATAAAGTGTATACCATACACTTTATATGGGATTCTGCATTAAGATGTCAGGGGTTAACCGTAATACAGCGTAGAGATGCTCTGGGGTATTTTAAGTTGGCCATTGACTTATTATTTCATATAAATTCCATGTGTGGCAACAGATAACATGCAGAACATGGTCAGCAGTATTATATAAGGGTATACGATAATGTGGAAATATACATAGCAAGCTTGTACATAAAGGAAGATTTAATGGTCTTTCTCTGCTAAGTGCACCTACTATATCAAGAAAATGCTCTGAATAATGGTGTTGAAACCATGATGAGCCCTAGCATCCAACATTATGGTGTCATGTATTTCAAAGATTTTTTGTTTTGTTTTGTATTTTTTGAGCCATAATAACATATTTCATAAAATGTTAAATACTAAGCACATTATACACACTAAAATACTATATTTCCGGCAAGAAGTTGTATAAATTAAGACATGCTTACTGAAGGTAACTCCAGGGGGGTTTAAATAAGTTTCAAACAACATCCCAAAGTATAACAGCATCTCTTAATCTTCTAAAATCCTAAAAACATCAGTACCTTGTGACACATAACTCTAAGATACATAGGAGCCAAATATTGCTATGAGAAATAACAAATCTATAAGCTGCAAAAGACCACTGTGTATAGCGAATCATTATACATTATACACCATATGGAGAATGGCATCAAAGTATTATGTAGACCTTCTTGAACCACCATCTCTAAGATGGACTTTTGCTAAACAGAACACTGCATAATAATATGGATTTTGCACACGCCACAGTTGGTCAAAAGGGAATACTTTAGGTACACTGTGTGCATTATGCTTCATGGACAAATCACATATTGTCTGGGATACCAGACGATGCTGAAGAAGATTTTTCTGGTGTAATGAGTAAAAAAAAAATCAAGACTGCCCTGAGTATGGACTCTTCCTAGAGCATGATATCATGTGCTGTGCCTGTTTCCATTAAGCATATTCACCAGTAGCGAAGAACACTCGACAAAAAAAAAAGATATTCCAAGTCTTCAAGATAAGTCTATAGATCATGATGTCCATCATCATTGGCTTTTCTCTTGCATTTCTCCTCTGTCAGCACCTTATTTTTTTCCATGACAGACAAAAGCCAGCACTGGTCTGATCTTCATTAACTCCATTACGGTTTAATGCCTGTTTATGCAGTACTATTTCTATTCTGTTATTTAGGCAGTTTAAACAAAATTAATTTTAGTAACTTATTTTTGCATAACAATATTTGTATGGTAGAAAATGCATAGATTATACAATAAGAATACAAATATCGCTTAACAGAGACTCACCAGAAAATAAATGGTGAGTTTATTTGCTGCTGAATAACAATAATAATTCAACAAAATAAGGTTACTAGATAAAACTAGAGAGAAATTGTTTTATTATCTGAAACTTTTGAAATGTACTTACAAAGACATATGCACTTGTGTTTTGTTCAAAAGTAAAAAATGGACTTTGAACGATAAAAATAGTGGTTGCATCTCAATGTACAGTGGACCCTGATGTTGTGGTCCTCGGGTCCGCAACACCCTTAACCAGGTCTTACCTGGTGCTCCCAGGTCCCACGCCAGTGTCCTCTCATCCCTGACTTCCTCCACACTGGTCACCGACAGTCCTGGGTTCTCTGGAGCAGCACACGCGTGTATTACAGCAGCGACTATGCCAGGTGCATGCGTTCCACCATCCAATATGGCAGAAGCAAGAATCAAATTTCCAGGTATCGCCATACCCTATTCAATTCTGCATACTGCTGCTCCTCCTTCCATTTCCCTGGCAACAGAGGCATACCTCAGATACCAGAAAGTTTAAAAACCCTCTGCACCATGCCTTCAGTGCTAGGTTATCTTGAGCCTTTGTGAAGAAGATACCCCAGCGTTATTAGTCCTTCCATACGGCTTCCTAGTTATCAGACCTCGGCTATCCTTTTGACCATGCTACCTGCTGCCCGCCTCGACCTCGGGTCTGCTCCTGACTACTGCTTGTCTACTCCTTCTGTTTTGACGTTTTGGATTACCTGAACCTCTTTTAGGTCCTGGCCATTGGGTTCCATAACCAAACACCACAAGGTCATCCTCCAGGCCTAACAACTGATAAGGGCTCTTTGGTGGAATGCGTTGAGGGGGAAAAACCAGGAGATATATTTTGTGAAGAGACTGCGTCCCTCTGGCTTTTTTTTTTGCAATTAATTTTACTATGTTAGAGCTCAATCTATATGAACTGATTTATAACGATTATCATTATTTCTTACAACTTTTGACCAGTGAGCTTCATAAACAATAATATATCTTGAAGGAAAAAAGTGTAATAAAGACTCTTTAACATGCTATTAATCAAGATTACCCAGTAATATAATATATTCTCAGTATTCTGGCATGAAGAAGAATCTAGCACATTCTCCATAAGGGTCATTTTTATCCATATTAATAACTCATTCAATGTGTGATGTACATTAATGATGAAAGAAGAAAGCATCACTCCCAATTAAAAATGCACTAAAAAAAGAATAGATTTTTTATTAAATATCACTAATAAAAAAAAAACAGAAGACGGGGGTAGGAAAATGGGGGTTAACCCTTTCTCCATTTGCCCTACTTGTTTTGCGTTCTAACAAGCACTTAATAGACAACATGTATTGTATACAGAGATTTAGGCAATGTCAGACGACATCATCATCAGAGTATCATCTTTCCTGCAGTATTGATAGTTGCCATGGACACATAATATAAATCATATCATGGAAATAATATGAATCTGCTGTCAGTTTGGTAGATTAAAAGAGAAAGACGTGGCTTGTAAAGTTATATATCTTTCTAAAATGAAATATGAAAGGTAAACTAATAACCTCTACTCACAAAAATATCTTTATTACTAATTTTAATAAATAAACATTATAGAGAGAAGTCTGTGCTGAATTTGTTTTAAGAAGCCTCTTGAGAGGATAAACATAATTAAAATGAATATCTTGCCTGGAGTGTCATACCTGCTTAGCTGTCTTCCCTGAATATTTTACTTAATTCTTTGTGAATAACTTTATGAATATTTGGAATAACATTGGTAAAATGGCCCTGACAAGACAGAGACAAGAGGGGGCTTGGATCTTCCACACATATGATACAGTGGTCCTGATGAGAATCTTTGATTGGGTTTGCTTAGGAGGCCGCAAACTTTGGGTTAACCTGGAGCAATCAAGACCAGAGGTGCCGTTAGCCCAGTTTACCTGGTTGTCTCCAAGTGTGACATTTAAGCTTTACCAATGCCACCTGTTAGTGAGGCCCATGCTGAGACAATTTGACCAGTTAGTTCACACGCATAATGTCACCTGCTATCTATCGCCCCATTATCTTGGGCTGGGAATTCTGAGTTTCTAGCTGACATGGAGCATTGTGAATTGTCCCTGCTCTCCCAGGCTCTCCCGTGAAGAGTAGTAGATCTTGGTGATGGCTCGACACCTAAAACACTTTTGATTATAGTCCCTGGTACTGCCCACAGTTTTCTGAAGACTTTTCAGTATACTCAACACATTTTTAAAGAATTTCAATACATTTAGCTTATGGTTTTAGTCTCAATTTTGAGACAAAATGTCCAGAGCTATGTGAACTAAAGGTCTAATTTTTGTGTTCTATTTAATGCTGGTTCCCAACACTTGCCAGGTACCGGACCAGAGAGCTACGAAACCCTCTATCCGAAACTCAGGTTGCTCCATTAGTTCTAGAGTACATGAGACTTCCTATAAGTTTATAGCTAGATGGTGTCACATCCTGTTGGCTCTAAATAAATGTCCAAACTCACAGAATTGTGTCAATTATTGTCATACATTCTACTTACAGAAGGGCAGCGCTTTATATGTGCCAGTCACCAACATGCGACATCCGAAATAAGCTCCTCTCTTTGCCATCACATACAATCTCCCTTTGACAGAAGATATTAGATGAGATACTGGCATGTGCATAAAACCAGCACATATGGCATCATTACTTTCAGAAAACATGTCATATAATGGTGGATGGTACCAAATCAATTACTGACATGAGGATTACACGTTAAACTCTCCTCCATAGGACATCATTAATACACAGAATTTAAGCAGCCACAGCTTTATACAACTAGCGCACCCGCAAATAAAAACATAGCAAAATGTAACTCTATTTTGTGCACGAATCATCGAGCTGTTAGGAAGCGTGGGTGGAATTCATATGCTCATATTATCGGCCAATTTTTTCCTGTTTCATTGTGTACAGAACTGCCGCTTCTCTGCTCTCTTCTGTCTTTGTACTGAGAAATCCACTGATACTAGATACAATCCTAAATTATTTTTTATTGTAATTAACCTTTAATATCAATGTTAATGCTTTTACCCACAGCTAGTCATGAATGCAAAATGTACACATGAAATATTTATTTAATTCACCCCAAAAATGTCAGCAGTCATTGCGTTCTCTTTCCAATATTCCATAGAAGCTGTAATGCCCATGACAGGGGGGAAATCCAAGAAACTCGCCCCGTTTTGCAAATAACTATGCGGAGGCATTAGTAAAGTTAACAAGGGCTATGTTCTTTTATTAAAAACACAATGACAACCAATGACAACACATTTTCATCCAGAATAACCTCTAAATGACATTAACATTAACAAGACAATAAGATTGGTCCCCACTTGGGAGGTCTATTCATGGTAAATTATCTTCATATCTTCATATGTTGGTTATTACATGCTCGTGTACCCAGCACAGCAGTGTACGACCAGGGCAACCCCAAGGACACCACCCACCTACAACCAGCCCCCGCACAAGGGCAGAATGTCCATAGGTAGATCATGGTGGGAAACAACAAATGAACTTGACCATGTTGCCTATTTTCAGTTAACTAAATATAGTTTACTATGTTATGTCACCCGAAGCACAGCCCTCAGTTCACGTGTACTCCTGATATATACTTTCTGTTCTAATGAGTTAATGTACCATCACACTGAGAATCTCCAGAGTAGTTTGCATAGAATAATTGAACAGAGCATGGGAAGCAGATGAAGATTGTTGGACTGAACATAAAAGAGCAGTCATGTAAAACAAAATACATAGGAACTATTGTTCCTATAATATTGCTATGTCACGGCAACCCACAATAACAAGAATTGGCTCCCATATACAGCACAATGCAATTGAACCTGGGATTCAGATGCAGGACCTGTGCTTGCTTTAGACATCTTCAACACTATTTCAAGGGATAGGTGGCCACCACAAAAGTTGAGCAGGTACTCGGGGTGGAAGGTGTTGATTATAATTCTATCCATTAAGAAACGAGGGATGGCATAGGGTAACCAAATATAAAAATGACTTTAAAAAGGAATGTTGATATGTTGTAGCTAATGCATTATTATTTTAAGATCCTCCATATATTCACGTTTATTTTTCAGCAGAAATATAATATTTAACAGCAAAGATTATATGATCCAACACTAATAAAACTAAACAAAATGACTGGCCAGTGTTATTTGGCACATATTTTTATGATATCTCATAAAATAGAACTTTTACGCAGTTCTTTGTATCTTTATTCAGGTAAGTGCACTTGAAATAAGGTCATTGTTTTCCCCAATGGATAGATAGTAGACACTGGTCTACTGTAAAGAAAGTCAAATTATACATTGTGTTGTCACAGTAATTATCTGTACCATGATGTCACAGTTTCAAAGGGCAAAGAAGTTTTTAATACTAGAAGAGCGCTGCAAAGTGTCCCACTTCAAGGGAAATTAAGGAATTTTATATTGGCAAAAGAAGTGTTACTAATGTTATGTAGTGTTTTCCCTCTTTGGGTTCTTGAATGATTAAACTAACTTTTAATGATTGCTACATGTTTATGTTTGATAAAGCGCTGGCTTGGAGGTTAGTGGGTCATCACACAGAGGGAGCACTCAATCCCACGTGATAAAGGCTAATTTGCTTATCATCTAATAACCTCCACGTTATGTTTTCTTCAAGATTGCCATCAGTACCAATATCACAACTATACATTCCTGCCTTAATCAGGTTGATAAAAGCTTTAACGGTCTTTAAGCCTTCAATGATTGAAAACAAATGCCACCATCTAAGAACACAAAGCCATAAACTGACCAGGCTCTCTTTAGGGCAGTGACGATGCCAAACACTGAGAAAATGATATTTTAATAGATTTTTTGTTATTTCTGAGACCGCCCGCCATAGGTAAATGCACTTAGATTTCTCAACACAGAAAAATCACCATCAGAAACAACAGGTAGATTTTACAAATAAAAACATAATAAGAGCATATCCTTTCTGGGGCAACAGGGTATTATTTCTAATCACAATGCACATTAAAGCTTTACTTATTGCCACAAGATATTTATAAAAGTAAATCCTAATGGTGTGTAGTAGGACAATTATAATATTAGCACAAGGTGTATAGCCATGCTTTGCTATGAGGTTTCATAATAATAGCACGGGGTGGCATGACGGTTAAATCCTTACATGTTTTTATCCTTTATCACTCCCATCACTCCTGTGTTCCAATGGCACGTTGTGTTCGCTAATCCAAGTATAAAAAGCTAATTTATCATTGGAAAATCCTTTTGCCATCATGTGACAGCTAGAAATGTCCTTGTTTTCTATGAAAACAGCTAAGTGACCCCAAACCATTAAATGGTAGGGTGTCTACCTAGTAATTATTAAGTGGGATTTCCTCAAACAGGTTTTTTTTTGCCTTTCCCTTTGCTGGGAATGATTGATTTAAAAATCCTTTGGGTGCAGGAAAAAAAGTTGTGTAGGGATACGAGAACAAATGAAAACAATATTTTCAAAAGTTTAAATACAACATTCAGATAAATCAAATATTGTATAAGATAAAAGTGAGGTCTCTTTCCTCCCTTTATCTGCATCAACAATATGGCACGGATTCCAAAATGGGAAGCAGAGATGCAACTCTGGCTGATTAAATGTGTTTTCTGAAACACATTGTCAGCAATATACCGGTATGTTCTATTGCATGCCGCTTAATGTAAAGGTTATTTGTCTTCTTGGCATCTGGCCAAGACTACAGAAACAATAATTATATATAATGTAACAACATTCTATCTCATAGAAGCCCAATGTTGTTCCTATAACACTTGATACCTGCCCAGAACCACATGGCTAAAGGTATTAATGCTCATTCAATAAGAATATTGTGTTTATGTGGCATTTTTGATCTAAAAAACATAAAGTCAGTTGCCAATTCTATCCTTTCGACCTCTAGTGGAGCGAAAGTCCTTGAAAAGAAAAAACGACCCTAAAAATAATAGAAAAACAAATTAGCAACACAGAGAGACATAAAAGTGTATTTGTTACATGACCAGGTGCCGTTGCAAAAAATACTACACCCTCGCTTCATGACAAAAACTATGTTTTATAATAAAAATACTCTGTGCAGGACATGAGAAGAGTCATTAAACAAGAAGAACCCCATCCTGCGGCAGCTTCTCGAACCGCCTATACGTTTGCTTAATGGGACCTCTGTAACGGGGTGTGACAAACTATGCAAAGGACACCTGGCTAAAGACATATTCTACCTGTTCAATAAATTGGTCTGTAAAATATGTCATACTGACCCAAAAACAAAAAGGACACCAGCTGTTGGCATGTCCTTTATGGTGGTTTATATAAAAAAACGCCCCACCTCAAACTTTATTGAGGGACCACATTGTTTGTGCAATCTATTTACAATCTACAGACGCTGTGTTGCATAACAAGTTAGACATCATTATTTCAACACTTGCCAGCTATATTATAAAAGCAACGAACACAGCCAGGCCTGGACTGGCTATCTGGTACAACGGACAAATGGTTGGTGGCCTAGTGCCAATAATCCTACGCACCGCCAAAGAAGCAATGTTACATGAGGCCACCTTCTGGTGTATTGAGGAGCCACCTGTGATGCATGGGCCACTGGGCTTAAGGGCTAAATCCCATTTTACATCCCAGTCTGGGCCTTAACACAGGCGGACATTTTGTTTGTGTCTAGTAATGAATGATTACAGACATCATTAGTTGCATTACAGGCCTCATGGGGCCACATTTTGGATCCGGGGGAATGCCTTTCCTCAAGATGTGGGCCTATTTTAAACTTTGAATCTGATGTTTCTTTGTTAAACAACAAATAGAAGCACTACAATCCCAGAAAGATGGGTTTATTTACCCAACCAGGCGGGATTAAACCAATTTAACTAACCTTTGTGGCGGACTATTAGTTTCCTATTTCCACAATTCAACATAATTAAATAAACTAATTCACCTAAAATAGATTACGGACTCCACAACCGTTTAATACAATCATCAACTATCCAAAACTATCCAAAACAATATATATATATAAAATGAGATTATCTGCTAAAAGCAATTCTAATTCTATTTTCCCTTTACTCTAACAAATTCTATTCTTAAATTTATTTCAGTACACAATCTCCGTAAATAATTTACGTCCAACAAGTTATTGTTTTATTAATGTACTGCGGGTCCTGCAGTGGTTAAACGCGTGTACATTTGTTGTAAACATACACATATGATTTTTACCTGGTGAACTCAATAGCCTTTATGTTGCGTGATATCATAAACCTGCACCCTGCTGTGAGGACAAAGTCTGAGAGCCGTCATCCAGATGTTTGCTGTTTAGTTGTCGTCAAAACTGGGAAAGTTGCGAGCCCAGGGTTGGTCCAAATTCTTCAAGCTGGGCCGGTCTGAATTTTTAATACAGGGCTAAAATAGCTTACAAATGGGCCAACCTACCCAGGGAAGCTGCCCTCAGCGGAGTCATCTAACATGAAGCTCAAGCTAGTTTTAAGTTTTAAACTTCAACGTGGATTGGCGAACACAACGTGCCATTGAAACACAGGAGTGATGGGAGTGATAAGTGGCCTCTGTACGCCGGCTACAATAGACATTAACGTCTACACTTTATTTCTGATCAATTTCATGTTATTTTAATGGACAAAATGTTTTTTTTTTTTTAAATAAAACAAGGAAGTGTATATACATATATATTGTATAATGACAGTGGGGTCAGGGGGCACTTGCTCGTAAAAAGGTGTCAGACAAATATACAACTCATGGCGTTGACACTATACCTTCTTGAACACAGGTTAGATTATCTCCCCTTTTTCCTGTGATTTGTAGGAGCGCAGTGTAAGACATACATATTACTTGACTGTTTTCTGCGTATGGGTGTAGCGCCACTACAATCCAAAGCCAAAGTATGCTGTGTGTGCGTATGTATGTATGTATGTACTGTATATATTTTTTATATTATATAATATATATAATATTAGCGAATTCTGAGACACATGAATGTGTGGGTATATATAATGTGTGTGTGCATGTATGTACCGTATATATTTTTATAATTATATATAATATATAATAATATTAGCAAATTGATTCTTATACATGATTTGGAATTATACTCCTGTTGGTTTTTGGCATTCCCTCTGAGTACATTGATGTAATTTAGAATAATAGTCAATTCATATGAAAGATGATTACCGGAGGTTTGACAAGTGCTGGCCCTGCATAAAGCATCATTTAATGGGTGGGCATTATGCAGGGCCAGCCAAGCTAATTGGGGTTAGTTGCCTTCATAATATATAGTGCAATCAAGGCATTGAAACGCAAACTCTCGTGACAACTATCCTTTTAGTAATATCATTTTGAGAGCTGCAATGAACCATGATGTCTCAGAAATATGTAAATATGCGGATCCTATCTCCCAAACATTATCCTTATGTTAAAAAAGCTTTGTATTTGCTGCAAAAATCACTGTTAAAGGGAAACCAGTACATGTTTGTGTTAAAGTCGTTTAATGACATTATACGCTTCTGTAATGTTACGGTTGAGTGCAGAGCACACTTGATGTGATGTTGAGAGGTATACTGTTGTTAATGCTGTATCACAGGTTACATTATATTTGTTACACAATAGTCACGGGATATGTTTGCACATAAGCTGAAGGAACACTTGACCTAAAAGTATTGGAATTTCAACATTTATTATTATTATTATTATTATTATGCACTGCATTTCAGTCCCATCCACTGCAAATTTCTCCCTGTTTCTATTATTCCAGCCCCTTTGTTCTGTGTCTTTTGTCTTTATCCCAGGAACACCTCTTTCAGAGACAAAAAATATCTGAAGCCCACACTAGGTAGAACTTCATCTCAAATGATCTACTGTTATGGAGCTATCACCTGCACCTCGTCTATACTGAGTAGGTTCTTTATAACACAATGTGGATGTCATGTCATGCCCTTTGTGTTCTTCTTCTTATTAATATTATTGTAAACCACGAAAACAAGGAGCAATCATACATAATCACGTGTAAGAGGAGATACAGAACTATTCTCTCATCCCTAACCTGGGCAGTATCACAACAGAATTCCCTGACATGTTGTGGGTACTACCTGCCCTCATACAACATGTTGACTATGTAGAGTCCCACTGATTCAGCTGCATGGTAAGCAATATGGCTATGTTAGGATTAGATAGGACTCGACAAAATTGGTGCACTTTGACATAGTGTCTGGCTAGGTAATCTATGGTTGAATCCCCAATATTTGTTGTATCCACTTTGTAGAGCTGCCATCTCAGCCACTTAAACCCTAGACACATACTAACACACAGTAATGTACTATAAATATTACACAAACAGCAACATACTAACATACTTACACAAACTAACATAACACAAACACTAACATATTTAAACAGATACAGTAACATACTTACATATTTACAAACATGTTAACATAGACAGTAACATACATACACCCATGATAACATACTTAAAAAATTACACAGTAATATACTTACCCACACACCAACTCACAGCCATGCACAGACACACTAACATACAAAGTAATATACTTACACAGACACACACTAAACCCCCAAACCCCCCACCCTCCTACCATTGGTAGTCCTCACATGCTGCCTATACCTTAGCTCTGGGAAATTATACCATATCCAGTGCTCAGACTCAGTGTGTGGGGACAGTGAACAGGGCTCTCCGGCCCAATGGCATGCACAACCTGGGGTGGAGAGGAGTCTGGGGGGCTGCGCTGGCATTTGGGCCCCTTGGATAAGGCCCCCCATGTAAACCAGAGGCTTGCAGGACCTGATAGGTGTCAGTCAGGAACATGTAAAAACTAAATGTGTCCATAGACCTAGAAGATATGATGTATTCTTTTCTCATGAAGTTACATTAATACTCAATAATAACACTTTAGAAAGGTTTAGGTGTGTCTTCCTAAAATGTCACCAGGACTAATAAAACATGCAAATACTTGATCTAGATGTAAGGGCAATAGCCTGTTTAATTCCATGTAAAGTTTTTCTACATAAAATATTTGATTTGTCTTTCTTTTCTTTGTCTCTATCGCTCTCTCGCTCTCTGGGTTCTTTACATAATGTGTTGGGTTGTCTTAGTCTGTCTGTGGCTAAAAATAAAAGATAAATAAAAATAATAAAAGAATAATAATGATAATAAGAATTCTGGATTCACTTTATAAAACTAATGGCTTTCCATGATATAAGTAGCTGCTTATAGCACAGTGAGGATTGGCCTTGAGCATTTTCTGTAGGGAAGATGATAAAGGTTTATTTAAACAGTGGTTTATAGAGGGCACAGAGATCTAGCTGATAAGTTAATGAATTGAAAATTAGTAAAGGGATATTTTCAGCTATAAACAGCACTTACCCTTTCTGTGTGTCCACCCCTCTTACACTCCTACCAGCAGATCAGATTCCTGAACTGTATTGAGAAGGCATTAAATTTTCACAAAGCATGGAGGCTGCTACTGGGTTTCTTTTAACTCTTTCGATAAATCAGACTTGAATTACCCTGGTTTTGTTTTCTGTGTGCAAGAATGATATATTTAAGAGCAATTCATCAAACCTTTCTCTTGGCAGGAATGCAGACTTGGTAACATTGTGAATTTCATATTAATTAGAGAACTGTATATGGTTTTTGTTAAATGTTACAATCTTGTATCAATCAATGGATCTGCAGTGAAAATTCTGAAGGCAAAAAGAATTGATCCAGGTCCCTTACTGATGATGCTCTGTGAACAGATGTGTTGGAATGAATGTGTTGGAATGAATGTGTTCACACACAGTGCTGTATTATGTGAGTGTGTAAAAACAGTGTGTGATTTATGGTGTGTATTAAGAGCAGGTGTACATCAATATATCACTAGGGTTATATTGGTATTGTTAGTAACCTGAGCACCAGGGAACACAATGCCTCCTCTCCTATGTCACATACATGGTGTTTATGTATAAATGTATGTATGTGTGTATATATATGTATATATATATAATCTAGAAGGATTATACATGTGATCAGAGAAAACTAATGCACTAATGACCTCTTTGCACATGCAATAAAGAGATGGCACTTGACATAAGGATGCACAGCCCCAGCCCTACAGCCTGGATAGGGAAAGAAGATGCTCGGTGTCTGACGGGCAAAGCAGGCTCAGTCATTACAGGCAGCTTGTGCCCGGGTCCATCACATCCAACTGAGACACCGCGACGGTTACTATGTACCCCACCCCGGGGCAGCCCCTCTATCTGCCCCGTTTAACCCACAGCAGTAGATCACACATCCTTTGTATTTAACCTATTCACCGCCCGAGCTCGGTTTAACCCATGCAGGTGCACAGATGTCCGTGGGATCCATTAACAAATCTAAAATAGGTGGATGACAGTTAGTATGGATAGACGGCGCTGGCAGCGGAGGAGTTAATTCTGCCGATTGTCTTCCATTCATACCAAAACCCATTGTCCAGACGGTACACGGTAGATGCCCGGTTACGCGGCCGCTTAAATGCCCCCCGAGCGGCGATAATATAACGCTAATGGCTGCAGCTAATAGCTCCATCCAGTTTGTAATTCATAATGATACGTAATAAATAATCGGACTGGAATGATAAGGTAGCGCCTAAAGGGTTAACGGTGACAAGACAACAAAGCAGCACATTGGGGACCCGGGGAGACCGAGCCCCGGACAGCACGGCGGAGGACAAAGCGAGCCTTACCGTGCTGCATGCAGGGATCTCCGCACACTGCGAGCCGGGCTACCGGGCTCCGCTCATCGAGCCGCCTCCATTCCTCTCCGGTGTGCCGCACCATGTAACATCAGTCACATGCTCCTACACATCCAGCCATGACTGCCTCCAGCACACACCCTCCGTGCCTACCGACCAACCACGCAAGCCAACCGGGGCAACAGGGGCAGGAGCCGCAGCCCAGGGGGTAAATAATGACTGAGGCAATAAATTCATCTACATGCGTGACATCGAGTGATGTATATCCCGGCAAGGAAATAAAAGTTATTCTAGTAGAATATCTTTGGCAGAAGTGATCTATAATTATATAGGTATGATTTACTGTTCAGTAAAAGTGCACCATATGCTCCCATTTCTGGCTTGACCCTTCTGAGATACAGTGTGAGATGCAGTGTGAGATGCAGTGTGACATGCAGTGTGACATGCAGTGTGACATGCAGTGTGCATCAGCTGGATAGCCCAGAGCTCAGAAGGAGTCAATGGGGTCTCAGCTGCACTAATGGTGAACTTGGAGTTTATTCACTAAAGCGAGAGCTTGCCGGAGAGATGCATTAAACTACTAATTCTGAAGGGCCAGGCCTGGATAGGTCTCTACAGAAAGAAGGGCTGACTCCATATAATGCATAATTCAATGTGTGAATGTGTTCCTTTGCAAGAATCACCGATAACACTATACATTATAAATGGATAGCCAAGATCTTCCTGCACCAGAAGCTCACTGGGGATGGACCCTCATGGTATATAGCAAAGCATACAAATGGGGCTACCAAACTACATCGTTATTTTGGCTACATATCTGTAAAGTTAGCATACAGGCATATCATTTACACTACAACTTTATACAATAACACTTTTAATTAATTTAATGTTAACGTTTCGCTCTTATGATGTGGAAATCTCAACAAACTCAATTACAGTGACCCGTAAAACCAGCTTGCCTTTATATGTAAGAATTTACTGACTTATACCTGTCACCCCTGCCAGGGTATGGGCCGCTAACTACAGAACTCCAGAGTCCTCTTTTCTGGGCCATTCTCTCTAGCCTATCATTTTTGTTGTCAGCATTGAGGTCGCGTTACCAGGTGCTTCTTGGACAGCTTTTTTCCGCTTGCCTTTAGGGTTCTATCTCAGTGTCTGTCTGGTAATGTTTGTTAACTGCTTGTGTAGAGTGTGCCCTATCCAGCCCCATCTTCTCTTCCTGATTTCTCCCTCTGCTGGGAGTTGGCAAGTTATCTCCCAAAGAATGGTGTTGCTGTTGGTGTTCTGGCCAGTGGATCTGGAGAATCCTTCTGAGGAGGCTGCTGATGAAGGTCTGGTCCTTCCTGATGGTTGGTTTGGCTGTCATCCAGGTATCAGCTCCATACAGTAGGACTGGCGTCACATTGGAGTTAAACAGTCAAATCTTTGTTGCAAAAAGACAGTTTTCTGTAACTCCAGATATTCTTGAGGTGTAAGAAGGCCAATACTTGCCTTGACCTCTACATCATCAACATCCTGTTGGTCAACAATTCTGTCCAGGTAGGCCAGGAAGGACTGGACTTCTTTCAGGGGGCTTACATTCAGCGTGACTGGGTCGTTGCTGATTAGGCTTATCTTGAGGATCTTGGTCTAGGCCATATGGATGTTAACACCAAACTATAGTGACATGGCGGCCACTATATTTGTCTTCTCTTGCATTTGCTGTGCTAAGGATTCCGTTTCTGCACTTGCTGGTGGATGGATTCATAATCCAAGCGATGGTGAGGAGGAAGAGAAAGGGTAACAAAAAGTCCCCTTATCAGACTCCGGTTCACACCTGGAAGCTGGCTGTGAGCTGCCCTCTATGGATCACTCTGCAGGACATTCTGTCGTTCTTGACCAAGGTCATCAATTTTGCTGGGATGCCATAGTGTCGTGGGGTCTCTTGGTGTACAGTGACAAATGCCTTCTCATAATCGACAAAGTTGAAGGTGCTTGAGTATAATGCGCATTGCCATTTTATCTGTGCATGATCTCTTCTCCCGGGAAGCCCGCCTACTCCTGTGGTACTGCAAACCTATTCTTCAGGGTCAGTCCAAAGTCTTCTTTGGTCTTGGAGTCCTTCAGAAAGCTGAAGTTATACTTCGCTCTTCTGATTGTCTATTCTTCAACTTCAGCCTCACTCTGGCCACAACCAAGTGATAGTCGGGCGCCACATCTGCTCTTCTTCTCTGCAGGGATCTTCTTCTTGTTAATGCAGACACGGTCAATCTGGTTCTCTGACACACACACTCTGGCGATACCTGGGTACCCTTGCAGATTCGCTTTTGAGGAAAGATGCTGCCTCCAATGACCTGGTACGAGTGATACTGTGCACGTCAGTATGAAATACTTTTAAATAGGAAACATAGGATTTCCATTTCAATTTAATTTGAACAGTGCAAACAATGTAAGCTATCCGTAACTGAAACTATGTATTGTTCCTATCTGGTTTTATATGCCACATCTTTAAAAGGTATATAAAGCCTCCTAATTAAAACTGAAAGACATTCTGGGGCATATAGCTAATTTAACTCATACATTTTAACAAATAGCAAGGTTGAAAACTTAATATGGCTGATTTATTTTTAAGTCAAATATAAATGGAGGAATCATTATACAATTCCAGGATTGCAATGAACTCTACTCATAAAACAAACCCCAAACTTCCCAATAGAACAGCAGATTACTCTAATGAGGCTAAGCATCTGGAAGCATCACAGAAACAGAGAACTAGCTGTAAAGACAAGTTTGAAATGCATCCAGATTACCAAGGAAAAAGCAAATATATTTATTTTTTTCAAGGAATGAAAACAAGCCAAGCCATCACACACCTAAATTACACAAAGAGAGCAAATATCACGCAGCTCACTGATCTTCTCCTTTTATAAGGGTTGAGCCAGATTTCAGGCTTTTTGAATCGTAATGAATCTTTTGTTATTTATTTAATAACAAGCAAGCACCTCCATATTTCCCTCAGAAAGGGTGTGTGAGAGAGAGAGTGAACGAGTAAGAATGTGAGGGAATGTGGACACACGAATGTCGGACAAATATTCGGACTGTCCGAAAATTTGGGGGGCTGGCCTCGTTTTCCGGGGGTTCGTGCGAATCTCAGAATTTACCAAAATTCAGTAACATCTATGAGATCTAGCGGTATATGCCTATGATTAAGTATTTAGCGAATTGCGTTAGGTGTTTATCATTTGGCATTCAGTAAAATTTATTGAAGTTCATGCAATTTGGACTTCAATATGCATTAAAAATAAAATTTTTATATATATATAAAACATATATTGATACAAAATTCATATCACATGCATAAAACACAATATACAGTTTATGCTCTCAAATATTTTATGAATGGCTTCCTATTTTCTGAGCATCCCACATTATTATAATTTCCTGACAGTGGTCCAGAATTCTTTCATACTGAATGTGGGAGTTTACACATAAGTGGATCTGGAACTAGACAAAGCGTTTATATAGTTAGAAGTAAAACCCGTGAATGAGACCAGCCCCATATTTTTATTAAAGCAGCTATGGGTACACTCATTTCATAAAAGAAATTAAAACCGTATAATTAAAAGCGAGTTTGCAAATTATATGTAATTAAAATAAATATATGAAACATTGCAAAATATTAAAAGCTTGAAAAGTTAGAACTTCTTCACGCTTCATACATCTTTTTTCTTGTTAGAAACAGAGGTTTGAGATTATACTGAGAAATGGGGGGACACAAAATACCCTTCATTGAGAATCTAATAGGAGGTTCAGTTTAACCATACGTTGTGTGTAGCTAGTGGAGCGTCCTCTAGAATATTGTCCTGTCATTTCTATGGCAAGGATAGGCAAGGATTGGGCAATGCGTCACATAAAGTATTTAATAGCTAATTATACCTATGCTGAGATAACAACAGACTATTGCAGATGAGTGGAGTGACTATAAATATAAAGAAAATGTGTCTAAACTAAAGTTTTATTTTCTGATGCCAGTTTCTTTGTATAGAAAATACCAGGATACTACTAAATCCTAGAACAGTCTCCAGAAGTAAAGCACACCCAGCACAGTAGTGGTTAGGTTGGCTGGGTTGTGTAGTATCTTCAGAAAATTAATACACACACCGGTGTATCTTCAGCCCCTGTGGCAGCACATCGGATGGGTAAAGGGGGGGTATATAACATGTAGAGCCCAATGGCAAGGTCTGCAGAATCAAAAAGACAGGATCAAAATTCTTGAAAAGTATGACATTAGGAATCACTTCACATAAAATGTGTGGGAGCTTTCTTTCAAATGTCTTCTTTGACATAAGGAGAATATATTCTGCTTATTCTATTTCGCCTACAAAATAAGGCATTCGCAAATTATTAATATAAAAGGAAGCAGTGATGGAGCGATTGTCAACTTCCTGAATAAGTAGTTATATTAACCTGAGCCTTCACCCGTCTTCTGGTTAATCTCAAAATTTGCCCTAAGAAACATTTGTCCTTAGATTTGTGGAACCCTGCCACATCTTTTAGCCAAGCCTAAACAGGACACCTCATTAGGAAGAAATACATGCGTTTCTATGATTTATACTTTTTCCCTCCCATATGTGTGTTGTCCCCCCAGGTGTCCTCTGCCCTGTTCAATGATCTACATAGACTTAAATAAAGAAACTGCTCTAACGAAGAAAACAAAGGTCTAATGACAGCTGTAGCGAGTATCTCCTGACACTTTAGTGCGCATATAAAGAAGAGTCCAACTCTGCTCCAGGCGCCGTAAGGCAAGGGTGTGTGGTAAGCTGTCACTGACAGTCTGTATATTTGAGGGAGTCTTTAAAGTATGTGCTAGTGTGAGATACTGGAGGGCAAGGGGCCACTCAGTGGTAACAGAGTACCGGTCGAGTCCCCCCCTGGTCTGCACACGCTGGGTGTCTGGATCAATAGTGTAACCGTCGTCCACAAAGCCTCTGCTGTCATTAGGCTGTCACAGATTTTAGCCTGTATGACCAAATGTATGTGTCATATACCGCTATGTGTACCCTCCTAATTATTGAGTTGAGGGGGTTGCAGCCACACCGATTGCTAACAGGTATATAAGTTCGAACATCCCTACCTTACCAAAGCTTTTTAATGCATTAAGTCCTTTATGTTTCTTGCCATCTTTTTATGTTGGTTAAATCAAGATTCCCCTTTTCAGAGTTTGATGTACCCACACAAATTAGGGCCACATCCATCCATAGTACCCTATTGAGTAGTATTTTTAGTACGTATGGCTCGAGGGGTTTGTGGGAGCGCGTACTTTCTGTACTAGATCTCCGATGAATCATCTCTTCCTACGTCAAGCAAGCAGGGGAAATAACGTGACGGTGGTGGCAGAAGTCAAATGATTGCGCTGAGGAACGAAGACAATAAAACAACAGAAGTCAAACCTGCGCTACATATAACATTCACTTTCAGTTTAATACAAAAAAGGAATCCGATATCAAACAAAATTATTTATTCTGGATGCAATAAATAGAAACATATATAAAAATAAACATGTATAAAACACTGTCAGTGGTGTAGTTAGCAGTTTGCCAAGACAGATTTGGCTTGTTTATTTTTAGGTTAAATGCAGGAATTTGTTTGAAATGAAGGAGATAATAGTGAGCCAAAAGCTTAACATCCAATATGTTAAAACAAGCCAATATAATATATATATATATATATATACATAATTCAAGTATAAATATTACTGAGCCCAGACCATTCCAAATATTAATGAAACCATTTAATTCCTAGAGAGGGATACCCCACATTTAAAGCACCGCGCTTCACAAAAACACATGCTTTAACTGCGTGAACCCCCACATTAGGATGATCGACATAACAGTTTTTCCTTATTGACCTTTGTAAAATGATACAGATTGTGTACCATTCTAACTGTTAAACTGCGCATACCAATATTTTGTGATTGGTGCCGGGAGTCATTTTATCAAGGGACGCGTGCCAATATATTGTGGGCACAAAGGTGGAACAAATGCAAGTTTGCTGCCAATATGCAGATTTTTTGTTATTTATAAAAAGGACTATAGACCAAGTATACAAACAAATATTACAACAAAGAAAGAGAATTTAAATAAACATATTGTTAGTGCTTTTAATAAATTATCAATATTTTATTAGTATAACATGCGTTTGTACCACAAAGTAGTACCAGATAACAGATCACGAAGATACCTGCTTCCAGATGACTTTCTTGCCAGCAAAGGCTTCCAGTAGAGGCCACAAAGGTAAAATATCTAGCATTTGACTACAATTCCTATAATCCTCAGCCTGCCTAAGGGAAATGCAGTTCAACAGCAGTAGAGCTCTCCATCCAAAGCATATAAAACACGCAGTCTCCAAGCATAAGCGGTCGCTGTTTTCCAGCCCCCCCAGCCCATAACGCCCAGCAGTGGGAGGGCGATGTTATTACGCAATACTCATGCGATGAGGGTGTACTAGGGGGCGATTTTCAAAACGGTTATTTAACAGAAATATGTTTATATTCAGTTAATAAATTATTCAGGGACATGAAATAGAGTTGTTGGATTTTGTAACACACACCCAGATATTTATTTTAAAAAAGCTGACAGAGGTAGATTTTCAGGTAATCCTCAGTAAAGTCATTAATTTGCTTCTAGAATTTCTTTCCTCTTCATGAGGTCAAGATAATTGTCACTCCTTGAAGCTCACGCTCCTATTAATAAAGAAGAACACATCTAGATGAAAAAGTATTACGAATTGCATTTTCAGTACACCACCTAAACCTGAATCTGTGACGGGCAGCCTACGCATGGAGATTGTGGCAATGTCATGCATTTGCCCTTCTACCTTTTAGATTCCAGCTGTTACCTCTTATCTTATTCCATTTTTAAACAATCCCAGAGTGCACTAGGATTAATGTCTGGTCTGAGGCTTTTAAACAATTTTACACAATAGTTTTCTGCAGGGATGGACTCCATGCATTGCTATACAATCAGGCATTTGCGCCTGTAAAGGGGACACAAAGAAAAAATCTCTAAGCTTCGTTCTGATAAAAACAAGGTAAGCGGACTGGTGGGCCATGAATTCATGGAAAGCCAGTGACTGATAGATTGCGACTCTGACCCAAGTTATTATATATCAAGGGTGCTATTTTGTTAAAGGGTTCCCTATATATTTAAGTGGAACATTGAAAGGGCAAAATAAGAGCAAATAATTTAAAGCCATGTACCCGAGGACTACAGCTAATGAAGTTGCATGTTCTGTGTTCTTTGAACAAAACTATAAACTCACTTTTCGTTTGACTTGTCGGCTCCTCGCTCGACAGACCGTAAAATGGAGCGTTCTGGTGACAGCGCGGGGGATTTGATTGTTGAAGTAAGTGGTGATGACGTACGCACAGATGATGTAGAGAGGCCATGCCGACGCAACTCTTGAACCGCACGTTCTCTGTCATAAAAAGTTTCATTACCAAGAATCCCAATGCCATCAAAACCTCATTCACAAATACACTGTGCCATTTTTAGGTTAGTACTTATACATTGTAATACAGACTTGCCCAGGTGTATTCTTGTCCAATAGAGAATACACACTCGATACAGAAAACAAAAAACACTCCAAAAATGACAGCTTTCCCATAGGCAGAGACCAATCATTCTTACCTTTCAAATCGCTCAGTGGTAAGCTGTCTTTTGGCAATGTCATAATCGGACTGTAGCTGGGTAAGTTTACTTCGAAGCATGGCTGCTTCTCGAGACTGACTGTTCCTTTAAATAAATAAATGATAAGTAATAGGAAAATGGCAACCTGCGATCAGATATGAAAATGGAAATTAAAGGTCCACTCCAGTGCCTAATTTTGCATGGACTGAAGTGCATGTTACTTCTATCATATTGATGCAGCCATTTTTTGAGTTACAAAACAAGACTTTGGCCTCACTTCCCCCTCTTCATGTTTCATCTGATGATTTATTTGGAATTGATTAGTATATTTTATTTTGAGCTCCTGTTTATACATAGCCTCCATAAATGCATCCAGAACGAATGTTTGCATGTATACATTTAATACTTATAATCAGAGGAAGAGGAGTTAGGTGGATCATAGTCATTCAATGGCAGGCACTTACAGTTTACTTTCTGAAAGAGTAAGCCTGTCTTTTAGCAACTGGATTTCCGATTCTTTCTCATGGGCCGCTAAGTGACTCTGAAACTCCTTCTCCCGGTTAGTGGCCAGCAGGGTTTCCAGGTTCTTTATTGTGAGGCGTTCACTAGAAAGCTGTTTTTTCAGAAGCTCAACTTCAGACTTCATGTCCTCCACCTCATTCATGACCTAAAAGATAACAAAAAACACAAGTGTATAGTTTGTGGAAAATGAAGACTCCTAGAACCTATCCAGGCATATGGATTTTATCCTGCTCTGTCCTGAACATCTTCCCCACCCTCCATAAATCATTTATATTTATACATTTGTTTGCATCCCCAAATACACGTGTCTATTCCTTCCGAACAATCTGCCATACACAGTATTATAAACAGATTGTTTACTTTACATTTGGAAAGCCGCCGGGCAACAAGATGCGACTCAAGCGGTATAAATCTTGATATGAACTGAGCAAAAATATGTTAAGACGAGTACTTGATTGGTGTCACTAAGACAATAAAGCAGGAATACTAAGAAATCTAATATGAAGTATTTTTACTCATATTAAGATACTTAAGGTACTTACAGGATGGTATAGTAAACAAACAATAACACTAGATATGTATATGAATGTTAACTACCGCTATGTCTAATATAACTCCCATGTACTATACTCAACTACATATAACATTAAAGAGGTCTGTAGATAAATGGTCAGTTTTGGAGCCATTAGTTATCCATTTGGGTTGGATTCCTCCCGCTATAATATAGGATTACGCACAATGTTTACCTAATCTATTTGCAGACATGATAGCATTGTAGCCATGTGATCTTTTAATAAATGTGGCTTTTTTGGCCCATGCGGCCACGCTCTTACTACGGTGAGGGTTTTGCTTGCAATTGATACTTACCCTTTCACGCTCCATGTTTTTGGCTGTTAGCTGTCTAGAGAAATGCTCTTTGTTAGAGTCCAGCTTCACACAGAGCTCGCGGACAGATGCTAAATCGGATAACAATGATTCCTTTTCGTTTTGTTCTTGTCGAAGCTGTTCTTCTAGCTTTGACATGGCCTTTGCCATAGATGATATCTGAGATTCATATGCCTGATGAGCATTCATGTGCTGTAAGAAGCCCAACAATGTAATATTAGTTAGATTGTTCATCTTGGCGACATTTCAGATGCTGTTGATCCATTTTTTTTCCTACACTTTATCTTAACAATCTTCAGGGTGATAACATAGCCCATCCCAGAACACCAAGAAGTCTTTTTCAAAGCAATAAAGATAGTTTAGGTGCCAAAGCAAACTTGTTTTAGTGTGTTATGATGCCAAAATATAATTAAATGTAAAAAGATTACTTTCATAAAAAGAACGTGGATATTCGCTATCCTATTGTTAAAAGAAAATGAAGGCATAATTGTTGTATATGCCGTAAAATGATAAAATCTCTCTTTATTGTAAATAAACTTTGAGCTGGTTGGTTGAAATGTGGCAAAAGTGTGTTAAACTTGCTGCAATTTAAGTTAATTAAGTGTGCCTCATCTTCCTGGTAATAACACCGTACCTCCTGAATTTCATTTTCCAGATGATGGAGTCTCTCACGCAGATGTCTTCTATCTGTATCCACAGACAGCAGCTCCAGTCTTATTGAACTACTCTCCCCCTCTGCGTTTTGGGCTTTGGCTTCCCATTCCTCAGCTTGGCTGTGCACGATCCGGAACTGATCTAGAAGGTCACGATTCTCTTGTTCCTGGAAAAAATATAGACCAGTATTAGTCTTGCGGCTAACACAGCATTCATACATTCATATTCAAACAAGACAACGCTAGAGCAGAGGACAAACAAAGCCTGTTGTGATCTAAAAGAGATATGGCAAACATATATCAAGAGATGGGGCGGCTCCCAATCACAGCCTGTCCATACCTCTAATAACTCACTTTGCAGTGAACCAGCTCGAAGAAATAAGCAATGCATCTTACTGTTAATACCGATAGGTCATATAAAGTTGTATCTTTCAGCTTAAGAGCATGGTGGTGTTGTAGTTTTAAGAAACAGCCCTGCAACAGCTGAAGGGGCTCAATGTCTGAACATCGTGCCAGACCTCAGTTTGCAGGGGGGCAAACACAACTGTATGGGCATACACAAGGAAGAAAGACAGCACAGTATGACATGGCACAAAACGTTTCTTTAGAAGCTCATCACCGCTTGGTGCCATAATACATACGTTTAAAAAAAAAGTTAATTATACTTAAACTGAGCAAGGATAAAACTGCTTACCTTGGCAGCCATTATGGTCTCAATCCTAGAAACCTCTGAAATGTATCCATGAATCCTCAGCTTTAACTCCTCCTTTTCATGCATTGCATTTTCTAATTCCATGCTAACTGTCTAATTAAGCCATGGGAAAAAACAAAAACACACATTTCCATTAAGGAGTCAGTAGTTAAAAAACAATAATAAACTAGAGAGACATCCTGTACATGAAAGAATGACATGATGTTATATATGATCTACATCTATATAATATAATATAAAGTGTTACTATGGTCATTGCCCTACCACTTTACACCACAGATGCTCTAGAAGGAATTTAATACATTATAAAATATCTTGCATGGTCTAACACTTGTGATTAAGCACCGTAGCACACAAACCGTGAAACGCAAGCCACCAAGTCCGTCTCTGGGATATTCTATTACTTCAATAAATCCGAACTGATACAGAGAGCAATAACTACTGGATTGTAGGGTATTTCAGCACATATTTGGTGCTATAATTTAGCATTTTGCTTTCACACTTGTAATGAAAACTTTGTTGTTAAACAAATGTATCATAATATATATATTAGACATACATACACACACCGTATATATGCATATCTATATATAGATACATGAAAAAAACTACGCAACTGCAATGAATTGTCTTTTTCTCTATACCTGGTTCTCCCTGGTCATGGTTGAGAGATCATCCTGCAGCCTTCGGTTCTCTTTATGAGTAACTTCTCTCAGTTTTGTGATTTCATCAAGTTCGGCATTGGCGGAATCGAGCTGCCGGCGAAGACTTGACACTTCTCGCTCCTTATTACCAAAAGAGTCCTTCAAATGGCTGGCAAAACAGAGAAGGTGCTCTGTTAAATACTATAATACTGTACACCCAAGCACATTTAGGAAGCTTAAGGGATAATGATCTTTTTTAATAATTGATTTAATATAAAATAACAATGATGTAGAAGTTAAGGGATGGCTGTTCTGCCTGTCATTGCTGCAAGATGTCACATTTTTAGTTCTTAACCTTGCATTTTGGAAGATTATTTGGAAAAAGTATCCACAGAAAATCAGAACTGAAACATGCACAAGAGAAATTGACATTCATTGTTTTCGTAATTTTCTTGAAGACAATGTAGAAAAAGTAAAATAATGGCCATCATAAACTTACTCTATTGTGGATTCCAGGTCTGAAACAGCAAGTCTTAATTCGGTGATCATTTTTTCCTTTAAGGAGAGAAAACAGGTCTTGGGTGAGAGAGCAGTAAACTGTGGTGCAAATATGTTGAACCAGACAGCATATACAGAGAAACACACATGCAAACACCAAATTATCTAGCGAAGACCCAGCAGCGCTTCGATCAGTGCACTTTTTGGTGTTATGACCCAAGTGATGCCTTAATGTTTCTGCAGTGCTGGTGTTTAGCTGTGATTTTGTTCTCTCTTGTTTATTGTACCCACACAAGTTTATATATATATTTATATATATATTTGTCCTGAGTTTAGAAATACCCAATGGTTTTGTGTGTTTTCTTTTTGCTTGTTATAGGAAAGGATGCACCGATATATCAGTGGCCAAAATACATCGGCTGAAAGGGGCATTATCGGCAAAATGCCAAAATAATAATTTAAAAAAACGGACGAAAATAATCATCTACGGGGCCAGGCTGTACTGGCCAGGAAAAGCAGGAACCCAGCAGAGTCACGTGAATGCACGCCACATGACTCTGCTCAAGTTGTTTGCACAGACGGATGCAGCAGGCTCCCTGCAGAAGTGTGCGAGTGAGAGATCTGTAGTTCAGGTAAGGTGGTGGGGGAGGGTGTATGAGCATCTGAATGATTAGTATCTGCGAATGATTTTGTATATGAATGAGTGTGTGAGCTTTGTAAGCATGGCATAGGGAGCCTGTAATCACACTCCTATCATGCTAAGGTTCTAGCATGTACTGGCTGCCAATTTTGGTGTGTTAACCACACTTTTATTAAAAGTAACACACCAAGTGTTTTCGGCAAGTGAATCCTGAATTTTTGGTTTCGGTCTAGAATTTTCATTTCGGTGCATCCCTAGATAGGGTAATAAGTACAGGTAGCATAATGCTATTTCAAAAACGCTATTTTTTTTCTCAAATAGAGTCACTCTATTACTGCCAAACACATGCAAATTAAACTGAAGCAAACCCAGACTAGTACCTTGTTATGGAGGTTATCTTCTAAGCAAGCAATTCGCTCAGTTTTATCATCCACCGTTTCCTGCAGATGATCCTTTTCTTTATCCAGTGCAGACACGGTGCTTCTCAGTACGCTTGTTTCCTCGGCTTTAGAAGAGATCCTTCGATTTAATTCATCTAATAAATAAATACGTGGTTATAGTTATAAGATGGCAAGGTTGTCAGCAATATAATAAAATAAGACATATAAACGCATGTTTGTATAGATTACAAAGCATAAGCAATATGTGTGCTGCTTTAACCCTTTCAGGACCAGAGCAATTTCAATTAGTAAGGCCCAGCAAATTATAGTTTTTTGTTTTTTTTTAAAGTAGGCCCCTTCTTTTGCATGAATAAAACTCCATTGGGAGGAAAAACAAAATATATTTCATTAATTGCAAAACACCCTATATGTTCAGGATTCTCATCTACTTCAGCCACTATAGGGCAAATAATACAAGATACGCTTCCCTTTTTCATACCCCAAGTTTTTCTTTTCAAATTTACTATGGTGGGACTCTAACTTCAGTAGTATTAACAGACCTTGAAACCACCCATAAATGTTACTGAAAAGACCACCCAGTATATTTAACTATCTGACACTTTCGATGCAGCCATTTCATCACCAATCTCTTCTAAAGTTTCTTGTACAGTAGCTACATTTTTGTAGTTTTCAAATTTCCTCTGCAATTTTGCTTTCCCAGGTGACTGCAGAACAAAAATCCATTTCATGTGCAGCAATTTCCTCATATTCATTGTGCCCCCCCTCCATAAAACCATATGTTTCAAAAAAGGGGAGCCCTCTAACTGCCGTTTTAAAGCTCCATGATGGCAACATATAAACGTCACATTATGCCACCAGCCAGTAAGGTATTATGGCAGGAGGCATGACTGACAGACCCTGCAAAATGAGCGGTATTCTCTGGCAACAATGATGTCAGTAGCAGGAAATATTCAATATCATATTTGTTTAGGCATTTAAACCCCTTTTAAATGTAGCGGCACACAGAGAACAAGGGGAGAACAGGCTGGCATTTGCCTTTTTTGTTATGATATACCATGTAAGTCATTGAGACATTTTACATATCTGTCAAGTCAGGAATATGAACTGCGCAAATTCTAAATTCGATATATCAATAATGATATGTACCTATTCTTTGTTCTAAAGTCACAATTTCTTCTTGGGCTAAATGCACTTCATTGGATTTTACAGCGAGGCGATGCTGGAGATCTTCCAGGGACTTTTGCAGCTGTTCATTCAGCAACCTAAAACATGGCACAAATTTTCAATTTATGGTAAATAATACACTAAGAATAGAAGATTGACCGATTATAAAGTTGTATTTTATTGGTACTACTTATACCGCATTAAAAGCATACATAGTGGCTGTTACAAACCATAGACCCAAGTTTCTAAGTGTCATCTTTGAAGCCTCCCAATAATGCAGCTCATTGTGACAGTAGGTTGCCCCCTAATTGGCACGTCTCTTAAAGTGTGACACACCGATACATCTGACCCAAGACGAGGCTAAATAAATACTCGCCATGGCGATTAGAAGCCACTTCTTGGCGCCCAGGGATTTGCAGGACAAGGGAATAAAAACTGACCAGGGCTACCACTGCGCGGCTGGCACCCTACACTTTCCTGCAGGGACCAGATCCAAAACGGTAGAAGGTAGTGGAGCAGCAGGTCTCTATGAGGTGTCTGTGTGGGATCTAGTGTATGTAAGTGTATACTGTAGTGTAGGTCAGCATATATATGTATAGTGCTGGAGTCTGTGACTGTGTTTTTATACCGTTATGTCAGTCGGTGTGTATGTGGTGCTGGAGTCACTTTGTGTGTAAATGTAGTCTCAGAGTCAGTATGTCTACTGTACTGAGTGTTTGTTTCATTTATGTATAGTGTGTGTACGTTGTTGAATAGGGTGTGCATGTGTATAAGGGTGTAGCGTTACCTTGTATGATGTTGTATATAATACAGTAAGGCATTAGCATGAGTGTGTATGTCAGCATATAGTTGTGCATTAGGGTACGGTGTTAGCATGTTAGCCTGTGACTGTATGATGTTGGCGTGTGTAAGTATAAGTTAAACATACAAGCTTGAGTCTTCATTGTGTAAAATACCCCTTAATGGGGTTAACTGCAGTACTTTACAAAGTGGTGCAGCACTGAAGAAAGCTGTGTTTTATGTTTTTTTAATGCCCCAATAAACAGCCTTTATTGCCTACAAAATAGGCAGATTCAATGAGTCATCAAAATGTTACCATTTTTGAAGGCAGAATTAAACTACACAATCCAGATTAAAATACCGGTTCATGTATGGACAAACCTTAGTGAGTTTAACTCTACTTTGTATTGAGATGAATCATCTAGAGTCTGTGCCAGATTCGCAGATTGCATCCTTGCTTCTTTTTCTAATGAAGCAATTCTTTCTTTAAGCTCAGAAATGGTAGATTTTAACTCGTGTCTTTCAGTGTCGCGCTGGAATATGAAACAGAGGATAAAAAATTTGACCAATTAAAATATTATATATACACAGAAGGCGTTTTAATTGAAAAATCAAAAGCAAATCCATTAATTTTCTTCCCTAAAATGATTCATTTGCTCGTCAATTACTTTTACAATCATAACCAAATCTTTTTACGGCTTTATTTATGGATCTGGTACTTCATTACTCTATACATACATTCTCAACTGCTTCATAACCAACACAACTAAAATGATTAACCAATCATTCCAAACAATCATGGTCTCTATACATACAGGAAACTTCGTGAAATAGAAGCATCTTTCTCACCTTCAAAATGAAGCATTTGACAAACACAAAGGCAGATGAAAAGACCCAACCCTCTCAAAATACAACTCATGTTGATTACGATAAAGTCCAAGTTTAGCTCAGTTTCCGTAGGGTGCCAAGATCTGTTCAGCTCATCATATAAACATTATTTTGACTATTTACTCAATAATAACCCCAAAACTATAATTTGGAAGACTTGTGCATTAACTATTTAAGGTTTACTTGGTGCTTAAACACACACAGGTGCTTCTTACATTTTAATGTTTAAATTAAAATCAGTTGCTTACCTCACAGATTGTGTTTTCAAGTTCATCGATTTTTTTAGACAATTTAGTTTTCTCAGAGGCTGATGTCTCTAGCTGGGCCTACAACGAATGCATGAATGACTCAGTGTAACCGATTTACAGGTCGATGCCAAATAATTATGTTGATCGAGGCAACAAAAAAAAAAGTGTTTTCTCCCATAAGAAAGAGCACAAATTGTTATAAAATGATTTGCAAAATAATATAAAATAAGTTTATACCAATTTTAATTGTAACTACTTTTTTAGGTGCTTCACTTGTAATAAAGATGACAACAGATCACTTAAAAGCTGCTATTATGTAGAAGAGGTATTACCATGAGCTTTTCCCTTAAGCCTTCATTTTCAGCTGTGACTCTCCGCAGATCAGACATGGCGAGATCCCTCTCCTCTTCAGAATGCAGTTCATCCCGGTAAGTGACTTTCTGATGAAGTAGGGACATCTCTCTCCTTAGCATGGCCAATTCATTCTGGGACTGAAACATACAAATGTTTATTGTATTCTATGACATATTGGTGCATTGTGTTGGCAGAAATCTGCATTATGGAAATAGTAGGGGAAGGGACATTGTTAACCGGTTGTCAGTCTGCCAGCCATATGCATGATGATGTATATAAAAATCACAGTCCATATCTGAGATAACTTGAGATTATTAATAATTTGTAGCTCACACCTGGTCATAAAGTAGACGGAGTTTATCTCTTTCCACTGTTAGGTCCTTGACACTTGACTGAATTTCTGCCATGTGCTTCTCAAACCTATCGAGCATGATCTGAAGCTCATCTCTCTCCCTGGTAATCCTCCGCAGCTCGGAATTCTGTCCACTGCCCTAGGAACACATGAAGCAAAAACAAATAAAATAAAAAAAAATGTCTATTACAAAAACAAAAAAGCATACGGAAACCAAAGTAGCTCAGAATATTCAACAGGCACTAAACATAATGCATGGTTTTATTGCTTATTTTGATCTTATACAGGGGAAAAGTTTTCTTCTTTTATTGTAAAAATCTAAATATCACTTCAACAATCATCTCCTTTTAAAATTTGCAATATAAACATGACCAATCAGAGACCTCAAGCTGGACCACACAATGCTTTATATTTTATCCTTTAGGATCTTGGGTTAAACTCTGATTCATATTCTGCACTGACTTTTCCTGCAATATGTGCTTGTGGTTTTTCCATTATATTTACCATACTATATAAAATAAAATTATTATTTAAGGAGCCCCTTTCCTTCCAAAAACATGCCTGCAATGTATTTGGGTGCATTAAACATAATTGAACATTAAAATCAGTTAAAGTTTAAGCATGCCAAAAATGTGCAATATGAAGTTAACATTGGTCATAAAGTTGTCATAGTAAACTATAACCTACCTTTTCAGGAGAGGAATGTGATCTGTTGCTTTCCCTTCTAGAATGACCAAGCGTACTGGATTTTAAGCTAAGACTCCGTTCCAGTTTCTCCATCTCTGTCCTATAGTAATCCCTTTCCTCTTCTAAAGCCTTTACAAACGAGTCCAGTCTTGAAGGTGAACGATCAGTGCGTAAAATACCATATTGGGTCCTCATTCTCTCAACTTCCATGACCAGCTCTCGCTCTGGATGGAATGTTTAGAATAAGACAAGAATGTGTTACATACATAATATATCAAACCATCAACACTGATATCACAACAGTAGGATTTTAGTATAATGAAGCCATATAGCAATGGATATAATTCTGTAGTAAATACTATTAAGCGCTTTGCACATCATCTTGCTTTACACAGGCTGATCGTGTGCAAAAGCTCTAGGGTAAAGGCATATACTTCACCCTTAACACAGTAAGGAAAATTAAACATATGTGGAATAAGCATTCAGCTACCATGAACCATGAAGACAAAACCAAGGACTGATTAAGGTTTGAGTCTTTACAGCAGGAAATATGGGCAGACTAGATGGAGCGAGTGGTTAACTGCTCTCAAATTCTGTGTTATCATGAGTGTCAAAAGCATGAGGGGTCCCCCTGAACTCTGGATGCTAAGCTGCCAGAGGGTGGTTACGTGTTGTTTCTTCACCTAAGGTTTAAAAAGGGTGAACATGTTACTTGCAGACATCTTTTGGCAGTTCCAACACCTTGAATACTTTGTCAGAATTAGGGTTTCTTGAGGATGAAGTGGTTTGTAAAAAGTATTTTCAGTGCTGATATAGAGAACTGGGCCCAAACTACTCCTTTCCATACAATGTTTTGCTTTGTTTTTTTTTTATTATTTAGCTCTAACTGTATTAACATTGCAGTTGTGGATTAAAGATTTGAACCACTTTACCTTAGCGTCCTCCTGTCCGGAAACAAACGTGGGAAACAGTCACAGTCCACGTGCATATTCAGATTTGGTGCAGTCACAATAGTATTGATGGCCACCTTGTTGCCAGTTGTTTGCCACTTCTAATTCATTATAGGCAGCCCTCCTACGGCTACATTAATATCCAAATTCACTGATCTATCATCTGTTTCCCAATATTTTATAGTGAGTACTGTCCAACTGAGTAGCATGTAACTAGTACATTTTGTTAGACCAGAACCCAGGAACTTGTATATTCTGCTTTGAGTCTTAATGGCAAGGAGTCACATTTAAAATGTCCTTTCAGATTTACCTGTAATTATCTGCTTTTCAACTTTATTGGAAAGCCGCTGCTTATCATGCTCTACGTGGTTTAGCAGTGACTCTAGCTTGCGGTTTTCTTCCTTTCTTTTCTCCACTTCATCAACAAGTTTGTTTTTCTCAAATTCACATGTACTTAAATCCTAGAAGAAAGTTATAAATTTTTAACATAGAAGAATTATGAAACATGAGCGGTCTCACGTTTCATTTAATTCTCATTATTTTGGTTGATGCACTTCTTTATCAGATTCAGAGGTTGAAGGGCATTTTTAATGCGGCTGATTTACTAATATGCCTATTTAGTCATCAACCAACATGTAACAGATCCAAGGCAACAACTACTTGTGGTAGCATTTGTATCGCAATCCTTTACTTTAATATACTTGGGAAGATAGTTTGCAGCATTCGCTCTTGAGGAGCAAAACTACAGTGTACTTACCGACTTCAAGTTTGATATTACATTCTCGAGTTGGTTAACTTCCATTTGTAGGCTTTTTATTTCATCCTAAAGGAAAAAAAAAACATTTGGCTTTATTTTATGCTCTATACGGATAAAAGGATACTCCAATAACACTGTCCAACAGAAGGCCTACATTGAAATTAATTTAGGATCCAGAAAAACACCACATCCATGGAGGTCAATGTTAAATAAAATGATATTGGAAGTACGTTTCTAATCAAACACAAAAAAAGCCTTGGGTAGCACAGAATTTTAAACCGGCCTCATCATAAATTAAAAAAAATATATCTATATGGACGTGAAGGAAGTCTTCAAAGACAGTGAAACTGTAAAATAAATAGGTTGAGGCTTCTATGTGGCAGAGTTCAGCAAATGTAAAAAGGGAAACCTCAACAATGGAAGCTTTGTCTTTTTAATTCAAGCTGGAGAATGCAGGGTATAACCATTCCGCCACAGCCTTTAGCACAAATCATCCACCAAAAACTACAGATCTATTTTAATAAAAAAAAAAAGTTTATATTCTTGATTATTCTGTAATTTTAGCTATGTGATAAGAACTTCTTGCCTTTGCTTCTTCAATTTCCGCATCTGCTGTTTCTAGCACCATCTCCTTGTCTCTCTCCATATGGTGGGCCATCTGATCTAACACTGTGAGCTCCTTACATAGTTCCTCGTTCTTAGTGCTGAGGTTTATCACTTCGTTATTCACATTTTTCCGTGTTTCTAAGAGATCCTGCACGCGTTTTTCAAGGTCTCTATTCGTTTGCTGAAGATATTCAATCTAAAAGTAGAGCAGAAAAAAGTGAATTAATAACAACTTGTGGGTTAAAGGCAAAGACCGTTTTAAATAAAATGTGCACAATGCCATCAAGAAATCCACCAGATTGGTTTGAGCCCTTACTCATATACTCGTTAGAGAAGTTATCATTCATGGATGTTAATGAAACTTATTCTACACAAACATTTTTGTTCCTCAATGCTTGACACCTCAGAGGCTCTCACATTTCTCTCAATATAGATGAGGTGTTTCCACATTTCGGAATCTCTACGATACATATATCTGTTTGCATAAAGCAGATCTTGAGCAAAAGTGATCCAATCACATAGCAACCAATAAAATATTCCTTCAAAAAACACCTTTCGTATTTTGGTAGGCTCATTAAAAAACGGTAGATTATTCACAGAGGTACACTGTCATCACAAAAAAGGAAGCTTTAAAGAAAAAAAACATCTTGAGTGCCTTATCCCTGCTATAATGCAGTAATAAGACATATCAAGTGCCCACCTCGCCTGCCACTCCAACAAATAAAGAACTGTACTGTGATTACCATTAACCTAACCCACAGCGTGGTGGGTATTAGGAGTCATAGTGCACAAACGGAGGTACACACAGACATACTAGCATACTTTTTGAAATGTGTTATCCCCCTTCCAGTTTGTTTAGTATATTAACGGCATTTAACCACATTGCGTGGGTCACTGCCCTGCCGTACATCATGTATCATTACCTCCATATCATATACCAAGGTGGTGAAGGCTTTACAGATGCATTTACATTTCTATATTGTGATGTGGGGCACTAAATGAAAGCCTTATCTGTCTGAGAAAAAACAATACATAGCTTGTGCCGGTACACTAAAAAAATGAAAAAGGTATTCATGACTGGAGAAGCATATAGTGATAAAAAAAAAAATCCTTCACCTAAAATCCACACTTATTAAAAGGGTTAAACTGAGCTGGTGTTATGAGGCTGAAGAAGACAAGAATTGACTTACTTGCAGGTTTAGATGAGCTACAAGCTTCTCATTACTCCTGTATCTGGATTCAAGGGAAATCACATCATATGAACGCCCACCATCCAAGGCAAGAGCCAGACGTTCTATTTCTCTGTCCCTCAATTCGACCTTCAAGTAAAAAGCATTGCAACATGAATTCTAAACATAAAAAGCAGCAAAATGGTGTACATGTTTAACAAAAAACACTGGAATTAACAATAAAGAAATGATTATTTCTCTAGCTAAGGTATCTCGCGAGCAGGTCATCGAATCACGGAATAAGATGACATATTGCTAGTTGTGGAGACATCCAACAGGTGTGTGTGTATTTATGTGTGTGTAGGTCTGAAAACACAGAATGAAATATATGTAGTCTTGTGTATAAAAGTAATAGAAAGCACATTGAGACATCTTTTTTTAACCAAACAAATAAAGTTGTCCAACCCAGCAAACATAATGCCGGCACATAATTACATAATAAGAAATGGAATTTTAAGTCGTTAAATACTGCCCGTTACTGAACAATGTGTTCTTTGAGTTATCATAAAATTTTGAGCTGTTTATTCTTCAGACCCTCTTACAAAGCCACAAACCACAACTGTCACACTGTAAAGGGCCTATAAGATGAGTAAAAAAATGGAAATGCAGAGATGTCAGACCTGCTGGGTCAGGTTCTTAACGCTTCTTTCTGAAGTCCCTAGTTTTTCCTGTAGTGTGGCAACATCTTGCTGAAGCTCACGAACTCTGAAATATACAAAATAAGAAACCCACTATTAAAAAAACAAACTGCTAAAAAACTATGTAGGGTGTAAAGTTAAAGTTTATTAATAAGCAATTAATACAATTTTTGTAAAGTTAAAAGACATTCACATAACTGCTGCATTTTACCAATATAGCAGTAGTGTAAAACTCTGGCTTAATACACACAATTTACCCCTTTTTCTAGAGTCCTGGAAAGGAGGGTGCGAGTACATAAAGCATGCTGACTGGCATAGCCCCTTCTCCGAGTGTGAGATATGGCAATCTCCAGGCACTCAGACACAGGCACTGTGTGAGGACTGCAAGTGAGCCGAACAGATTGTCACCAGCCACTGGACTACCAGGGATCAGCGTCCTCCTGAGCATACAAAAGGTAGGAAAGCTGGGAGGGGTTCCCGAATGTAGACGCATCTGTGAGTTTCTATATGCGAGTATGTAGACGTTTCAATAAATGTGTGTATGTGTGTATGTTTCAAATTGTAGAAATAAACTTATGAAGCTGGAGTTTTGGGTGCATATGATACACAAGTATTCAGATTTTCCTACAAAATTGGTTGTAAAGTTATGCCCGTGTAGTGCATAGTATAACTGATTTTACAGTATTTTCTTTTTGCTTTATTTTTTAACTAATCAATGGCCTTTCCAGAAAGTCTTCTTTCTATGCTATGGCTCAGCTCATAACAGCCGGTGGAGTTTCTGTCATCCAAGGGAGACAGTTAGCAGAGGTACAAACAAATAAGCTCAGAATAAATTACAATCACTCCATTAGATTTCAAAGGGAATGCTTTCAAAGGACACTCACAGGGTGTTTTATCAAGAATTATTTTTATGGAGGGAGTTTCAGGAACATTAAACCATCCCTTTGATTTCTCAAGTTAGTACTTTAGAAATATACATATATAATTCTCAGACATAACTATTTTAACTTTTATTTTCTCAAATGTATCGATGATAATGTTTCTTGCAGTTAACACAGGCCCGTAGCACAAAAATTTGCACAATGAGCATATCGCCAATGGGAAAATAGTACATAAAATAAATACCTGTCATCGGCCACTTGGAGCAGGTCTGCTACATAAGGATCATCTGGCTGAGGCACGGGGTGACTATTGATACCGGATGGTGGCACTGCCTGGTCAATCTGCATGCGCTGCCGCCTGAAAGGAATGTTTCTTTTCTTGCCACCTATAAGACACAAACTTGTGGGTCATCCTACGAAATGTTACCCCTCTCAAAAAAAAAAAAAAAGAAAATATATATATATATATATATATATGGGTTGGGTGGGAGATGAAGCAGATGTCAGAGAGCTTGCTAAGCATACAAATCTGTGTGAGAACAGACTTGTCATATAAGGGAGGACAGGAAGGGGGTACAGGGGGTGGGGGCAGAGATAAACAAAAAAAGTAGATATGGAGAATGGCCTGTGTCATTTAGACATATTTAATTGAGTGACACATTTAAGTGATTGATTTGCATTTTAAATGGTTACTTGTTGCTTTGTATTACTCTGTAAGCATATATTGCAAAGAGTGCTGTGACAGTTAACATGGTATAGCATAGAAGGCCACAGCAGATTTACATTATTGGGCCTATTTCAATGGTCCAACTAGAGTGCAGAGTCCTCCGCAATTTAACTCCCAAAGCACGAGTCAAGTAACGCACATATACATTAAGCAAAGGTTACTTTGTATCATCTCACAAAGAACGCTATTCTCAATTTGTCAAATCAAAGTAAATTAAAGCAATGAATAAGGTTCAGTAAAGATTAGACAGGTCACTGAATCTTTCTCACGGTTTCTTCCACTAAATAGGTTATTACCTGGCGTTTGCACGACTGCCTGCAGGTTCTTTTCTTGAAGCTGCTGAATCTTTTCCGACTTGGCTTTGCTGTCCTTTTCTATTGATCGGATTTTATGGACATACTGGTTATTTAAAAATTTTAGGTCAGCTGTCTGGTGTTCGAGTTTTCTCAGTGAAGCTTTCAAGTCTTCAAGGGAAGAAACACATTAAGTGTTAGTACATAACTACTGCACCCTATAGCATTTGTAATGGAAGCATAAAAAAAAATCTAATCTAAGGTATTAAGTTAGACATGTATACAAGCACACGACAAATGCTGATGCTTAAAGGCAAACCTTTGATAAAGCGATCTGATTCTTCCTTTGTTTTTAGAAGTTCTAGATGCAGCTCATTGTTCTCCTTGACGAGCCTGGCATTTTCAGTCTTGTAAGGCTCGATCACCGAATCAAAGTTCTTGTTCTCTTTTTCAGACTTGCCAGCAGTTAACTTTACATTGCGAAGACTTTCCGTCGTGTGAACAAGATCACTGAAAAGTGTACATAAAGTGCAGCATCAGGCAGAATTCGTCCAAAACAATGATCTACTCTAGCGTAATCAGGCTTATGGGGAAGATGAGAGCCAGTACACCATATAGAAGCCCTGCATGACGTTCTCCTGAGCTTGCGTGCCAGTTAACCATCCACATACATCAACTCACCATAATATATCGTTATATGACCCAAAGAGAAGGCAAACTATGCCAGGCAGCAACACAAAGTAATTTCCTTCAAGAAGATCTATAACTACCCTGCAAAACTTTTACAGTGAATTAAAAAAAAATTACCCAAACGTACCTGAAGAGTTTTTCTACTAAAGGCAGGGACTCAATGCCCAGCGGCTGTTTGTAACCTAGCTGGTCCAGACGCTTCCGCAGGTTAATGAATTTCCTTTCTGCGGCAGTACTCATGATGACACTCAAGCTAAAGATGATCTCTGGTCCAGATTCAGATCCTAAGTCATAAAAAGGTGCAGTAATCTGTTAAAAATACGTAAGCTGTCCAGTCATGAAATTTCTTCCATAACCAAGAGTAACATCCAAACAGTCGGGATTTACTCACCAACGGTATTACAAAGACTAGCAAGTCACCCAGTATGAGGGGCTGAGCTGGGCCGGTATAATGCATAATTCAATATGTGAGGAGAATGGAGATTTCACTTTGGATTATATGGGAGCAGCCAAGCTGCCGCAGAAGCTCATAGAGATCACTTCTTTAAATCTATCCTGCCGACTGATTGTAAAGCGCTACAGACTCTGCTGACGTTATACAAACAAAATGTCATCTTTATAATGTGCAGTGATGTCAAGGAGCTGAAATACAACTACCACACAAACCACCACCTTCAACGCTCCGTTTAGTGAACAAACCCCAGTGTCTTCAAAAGGACGCGCTGACACGCTACACAGAGTAAACGGGAAAATAATTATTACACTTCTCCCTGAAGCAGTAACCAACATTTAAGTCAGGGTTTTTTTTTGTTTTTGCATTTTTATTTTAGTGCAATTTCCCATTTTAATAAAAAAAATATATCCCAAGACCGCAATTTATTTTCAAACTAGAAATGGGCTAGTGGTTTCCAATATCGTTTATAAAAGACTTATTGATTGTTCATAGTCTATCCGAGAACTGCAAGTAATAAAAAACAAACCTTTGCATGTTTGGAACCTGCAGAACAGAGCCAAGAATTGTCTTTTTCAAGGAGAAATCATAATATGTGAGCATCGTTCCAGCGTTTGAATCCAAGCAGACAGACCGTTATGTGACTAATTCTCAGCACATCGTATGAACGGGAAGCTTTTACACAGGAAGTGCACTTTAATGCCAGCTGTAGCTTACAGTCACTCCTCTCTTTAACCCTTTAAGCGCAAGCGTTTAAGGTCTTTGTGTACATACTTGCTATTCAGGGTGAATTGGCCATGTAGTCCTAGCCTGCATGGTGGAAAGCTCATAGATTTTTAGGGCTATCTTTATATTCGTTCATAGATCATCATTATTAACTTGACCAGTGATGGCATTTAAGAAACAATATGATGGTTTATATTCCTCATACTTCAATGGGTAAAGAATAAAGGAATGGTTTGCAATAGTGTTATAAAGGGGGGGGCATTTCTACACCCAAAGACTGGTATGAAGTTCCAGGTATGTGAATATATTAATTGCTGGACAGAGTTTGATTTTGTTGGGAAAAACCCCCAAGTTTAATAGCGAGTCATTTCCATCAGTTTAAGATGCGTAGGCTCTGAGCATGCAATGGTTTATTCACAACAGAGACTGTTAGCAGGGTTACCTCTGAATGATCTACGCATTACACAGAGCCAGAGCAGTCCTCCTTGTAAGATTTGCCAGGGATGCCCTTTATAACACATAGCCAATTCAGAGAGTTCAAACCAAAACACTCCTGCCAACTCTCTCAATCTTTTATTTATTGTTTTATATAGGGCCATCCAATTACGTAGCGCTGTACAATGGGTGCCGGCTTTAGTGAACAAACGACGAAATAATGAAATGCTTGGACACTAAATGGCACATGTGATGACCAGCGAGTACTGCTTTAAATGTAAACCCTGGTGAGGTTGGTAGCCGGGATAAATCTCCATCAGCAATACGCTGATTTATAGCATGTTAACCCCTTATTACATATATATAAACATTTATATATATATATATATATATATAGTACTCCTTAGAATCTGACTGCACAGTTAGAATGCTGATTTTAATTCATTCTGTTCCTTCATCTGTAGACGTTCTATGTTGTCAGTCACATGATGTTTTGGGTGACTTTCCATGCTCAGACACTGAGCTGATTCTTTAGAGATGCTAACTGAGTCCTGTCAGAGTATCCAGCTGGATGATTGTTTACCGCAGGCAGTACAAGAAATAGATGTAGTATTTGCTAAATGTAATGCTGCCAAAGTACTTTAGACTAGTAATCATTTGTCTAGTAGACTGGGATAAAACAACATATATGCAGCTGCCGGAAAACAATATATAATGCAAAAAAGATTTATAATAAAAAAAAAAAGCACAATATTTTTAATCTGTGAGAGTTCCACTTTAATCGTGTGATGGTTCAGGCTGTTAATAAAAAACTTCTTAAAAGTTTGTGGATTTGTAGGCTATTAAATCTTTAACAAATTAATAAAACGAGAGCTGCGCAGAAACATATGGATGGATACTTTAAATGAGCTTAGAGGGCCATCCGTGCATTAGGAACACCCAGAACATTTAGAGACTTCACATCCATTACACAGCAAGTTAACATCATTTCTGCCCAGATGATGCTCACTACTCCTGTCACTGACAGCTCAAGCATTAGGATTACCAGAGACTTTGCATCCCATTACAGCGCGATGACCTCATCACCCCCTTCATTAACTTATAAAGTCATCAGAGTTATAAGGAGATGGTGTTGCACCAAGAAACAGTGAGGACTCAAATACCCGCTGTCCTTTGCACCTCATCACTGGCCTCTCATATAACGAAAAGAAATGGGCACAACGATAGAGCAATAGAGCGTGGTAAAGCCGCATAAGCTGTTTGAAGAAGAGACGTTTATGTGACGTTACATCTTCTTCCATGCAACCCAATAAAAGGTTTAATCTTCCACTAAAGACTTCAGTGTTTCCTGAGGCACGGGAGGCAGAGTAGCTGACAGCTGGGGGTGTAAATCTCTCGACCACCCGGGACCTTACCCTGTCTGAAGGCCTATAGTTCCTTTTCACCGACACCACGTATCCGCTTACAGCTTCATGCCCGCATTAACCCGCAGCGCACCGGGAAGGTGGACGAACCCTGCTCGTTTCGAGACGTCCCACTGAATGCGCCGTTTACCAAAGCGCAGAGCAGCGGGCGGAGAAGCGGTTTGAAAATGGCGCGCAGGAAGCCCGGCCAGGGCCGCAGCGGCCCAAACCCGGTTTCCCATAGCAACACTTCCCTGGCTGGCCTCCAGCTTGTTGCGCCTGGAGACCTAACCACCGAGCACTAAACACCAGAGACCGTTATTTTAACTCTGTAAACTACTCACGGCAGGGTGACAGTCATGAGTCCGGATAATTCGGTGTAGTTTGTGGTGGTAGAATTGTGCTCTCCAAGCAAGTCTAGTTTTATATTACGCACATTTTACATCTGCACTATTTAGTCTAGGTTTAACAACTCGTCGCTGACAGTTACGTTTAATGCGGCGCACACTCCCGACGTCACTAGATTGACGCTTGGATAAAACGAAAGTATGATCCCGTAGCAACAACCCACACCATTTGTTGTTATTCGGTGTTAAATGCAGTCAGTGGGTTAACGACAGGCAAATGTGGAAGTTACCCTTTAGTTTCATCGTAAACATGTGAAGCAGGAATGCGATCGTATACTTTGAGTCATATTATGTCCCCTATGCAGCCGTAGAGGATGTCTAATAAGGATCCGAGCTCTTGGCTTAGGATAAAAGCATTAGATCATTCGGCCCATCTGGGCCGTACAATGGAGCTGCCAACTGCCAAAAAAAAACCTGATTGAACCAAAGAGTAAATGGTTTATAGACACCGGTTTCTCGAACGTGACAGATCCTCCATAAACGAATGTACGCAGAACTTACCATATAATAAACATTAGCTTGGTTTTTGCACAAAAGCCCTAAAAAAAAGGGGCCACCTTGTCCAAAGTGATGTATAATGCTGGCAATGTTTATTCCATTGTACAGCGCTATGGAATATAGTGGTGCTATATAAAAAATAATATATGGCGCAAGTGATTTATATATATATATATATATATATATATACACACACACACACACACACATTATATATATGCACAAAGCCTATTAACACTGTGACATTTATTGTGGTTTGCACATTTTTAGCTGAAAAGCACAGAAGGTAAGCAGGCCGGTGGTCATTTTTCTTTCCCCAAACCTTTACTGTACCCCAGACCTCAGCTCTGCAGGGTGCGCACATATAGAATGCGGGTCAAATTACATGATTACACTAAAGAAACTAAATATTTGCAGAAAATGCATATTTTCTGAGGCCCAGCAAATGTTTGCAGCTCTAATGCACCTGCTTTACTATCACCTTCATCATTCAGGGTAATTAGGCCACAAAACCACATCAGCCATTTATCTTAATTTTAAAAGATATATTTATATGCATGTATGTGCTTGTGATACATATATGTAATTAATATAAATATATATATATTAATGGGGTTTAAAGGTTGGGTGCACCTGTAGGCTAGTATTGAGGGTGGAGAATTCCTTTTGCACACACAATGGAGTCAAGACATTTGAATTATACTTATGTACATTGTACAACATTTACTTAAAGCTAAATATTCAACTGAGGACAAATGATGTCACGAAGACAAATAAACATTCATTTTATTTTATTGTCTTATACAAACACATGATCTCTATCCGAAAAAGAGCAAGCCATTAGAATCACCCTATTTTAAGAGTAGCTAAACCTTGAGCATCATGAATTTATTATAGAGAATTCTCCTGATTGAGCAGATGTGATGAGGGGCAATCGGCGGTTATCGGTATACTTTGACAAAGCTAGACGATAAAACACGATAACGCAGCCATGAGTAGAGCATGGACAATACATGGAGCTTCTCTGTAAATCCGATGGCCGCTGCCTTGGCTGATTGTTCGTTACGGTAACTGCTAGATTCAAGACACGTTTTGGCAAACTAGATTTTGCTCAACCAAGTCCTTTTGTTATTATACACGACTTTATTACAGGGCATAGAACTAAAAATACACATAACTGTGTAATTGATGGATTAGCCCATCTGCCAAGAGTTCAAATCAGCATGGTACATGGGTTGTTTAACTCTTGCAGCTCCTCATCAGTTTTCCACCCATGCCATTTCTCATAATGAGTGACAGCAGGTGACCTCAGGGCTAGCACGGCTGCAAAGTCAGATATGGATATACATTTAATGCTATTTTCATTGCACTATTATAAATTCAATTGCTGTTGAAGAAGAAAGAAAAACTTCAGCAAGGTTCACAGGATAATCCAAATGGGGTATCCTAAATTTGCTTTGCTGCCAGGGAATAGATCACACTTAACAGATCAGAGCCATTATTCATCTATTAACCTGCCAGAGGTCTCTGCAAACAATTTATTACCTCCTCTCAGACAGCATGGAGCGTGCATCAGTCATACCAAACATCATGTTGGATGAATTAGCTCATTTTTATTTTAGGTGACATGAAAAGTACTTTGTCGACATATAGCAAAGTCAAAATCTAGGTAAGACAAATCTCTACGCCAGTGATCCAGGACTAAACAGGTACAACAAGCAGAAAATCCCAAACAATAGTAGTCACGTGGAATGGAATGGGCCAAGACAAATCTACGTGGAATTTGGGGGTCAGCTTGACTTTTATTTAACAAAAAGGAACACAACCATAGATAGCTGCGCACAATAAAGGTTATGGTTACCTTGCTCCTGGGATTTGCCCGGGATTTGATGTTCCATCAGCAAGATACCCTGCTGTTTTAGACATGAGATGGATGTCTATTTTTTGGACCAGTAAATGAGAAGAAATGGAGAGTAACGTAAATCAATGTAAATAAATGATCTATAGAACATCTATGTAGAAAAATGAGTCAACTCATTGATACCAATCACTTTAAAGTCATGTTTTCTTTCCCCGTTATAAGCGAATTCATAGCATTCTGTATTAAAGACATAATTTTTCCATCATAGTAAGTTAAAACAAAGGTTGTTGCCTGTCGGTGGCTTGGAGCAAGGGTTCCCACTGGCTATCACAGTTACACTGCATAAAATAGCAGGAAAAATAAGATAGCCAAAGACAAGATGCTGCCTTCAGTGGCAACGGTTTGTTAGTAGATAGAATATATAAAGTGCTGCGTCCCTTCTGTTAAGCACTATGTTTGCCACTAATGAGACTGTGCAATACTAGAAAAATACTCCAGGATATCTTGGATGGTGAATTCCATCGTAATCCCGGCTCCAGTGTAACATTTTTCGATGAGAGCCTCAAAGTGCTTGTACTGACGAATGAACTCATCCTGCATGGAGTGCCAGACCACCTGCCGGAAAAGAACACACAAATTGTACAGGTTGTGATTTCTAACACAGAGCTCTGACGCTTAAACCATTTCAGATCTACAAAAATGAAGTTTTGTTTAAAGAGATAAATTCCACAGAATTGACAGCTTTTACAGTGTTTGTTCACTAAAGTGAAAGAGTCGCTGACGTACTTTATGAAGGGCCAACCTCCTTGAGTGCAAAAAAGGCTTGGCTGATCTTGTATAATCAACAAGATGTCTCAAAGGTCACTTATTGGATCATGCATTATCCAGGGCCAACTCATTCTTGGAGGAATTTGCCGAATGCATTGTGCAGTATGAAACTGCAACTCTCCTGCAAAGCTACCGGCCAACTCCAGTTTTAGTGAATAATCCCCTTGACATCAGGGACAACTTTAGAACATGTATTGGTTATCTTGGTGTATTACATCCATGTGGTTTTGAGGTGGCAAGACAACAAATGACAGCCAAGACTACACTTTTTTATAGTATGGTAATGGTTTGCAGGATAAAAGATATCAGGAGAGACTAAATGACCGACTTTTATAGCATGAGAGCGGAGAAGAGCAGGATGGACATTAATCACCATCATTATTGGCCGATTGCAGTTTGAACCCAGTTTGAATGTTTAATGGGAAGCTTCAGCTTGTGAAACGTGACATGACTTTTTGTTACCTGTAACAAGTTCTCCTCCTCACACAGATGTTTGTCGACCTTCCGGTACAGATTATCCAGTCCCTTCTTCACCTCTTTACCGGGATAGTCCTTGATAACTTTCCGTAGTTCCTGCTTGCTGAAAGCTAACTGGTAGCTCACTTCTTCATAACCAATCCCCTGGGCAACGCGACCTTTCACACCTTCAAAGAAAATCTAAACCAGAAAATACCAGAGTCCTAAAACTGTAGCACGTGTGAACAGCTTAACACGCAGCCACTTCATTATACAGGAACACAGTAAAAATCATATAATTCACGTTTGTTGTCCTCCTCTACTCAACAGATATAACGAAGAACTTACGGTTAGCTTTTCCAGGGGGTGTCCAAGAGAGTTTATGACATATGACTGCAGATGGTCACCATATTTCTGTTTCGCTTCTTTCTTCTCGAATTCAAGACATGATATCTTTAGGCGGGAGAGGGTGGCAAAGATGTGGTGGAAGTTCTCCATCATCACCACATCTCTGGGCGTCTTCTGACTTTCATTGGCTACTTTTTCAACTGCAGAGGAAACGGTTAATGGAAATTTAAAGTTTTAAAGGTTTAGGGGAACAGTCATATTTATGAAGGCCAAAAATAGAACAGTTCTGGAAAAGTGGCAGCATCAGAAACGTATACTTTTTATTTAGCGATCTGCTTTGGAAATGGTCCATTGTTGTCCAAGTTGGGGACACACGATGGACCTTTATCTGTAAACATAAGGTTAGTTTATTCAAACGCCCGCATTTAGACATGTAGGTAAAAAGTAAGGAAACTGTCCTTATATACTTTTTTCAAGGGTACCATTAACTTGACCTAATTCATGAATTTCTCATTTCATTTGATTTCATATGTAAAAATCAAAGAGCGCATAATCAGTGTTACTTGTCTCTTCATCGCACATCACCAGCTTTCTCCAAGATGAAGACAGCTTGTAGCAGTAAAAGGCAAAGATCTCTCATTGAGTACTTTTTTCATTATTTGAAACTCTCATAATGCTCTGCAAATGTTATAATACAATGGCAGCCAAGAGAAACAAAAATGTATGTTATCAAACCCCCTCTAAAGCTCAACTCACCATTTATAAACACGGCCTTGATAAGTTTACTGTAAGCTTTGTCCAGATCCCCTCGCCGCTCTGTCACTCGAAAGATGGATTCTGCAAGTTCAGCAAACTCTTCAAAACCAGACACAAAGGGGAGGATGCCAACTTTGCTTTTCTTTGAGATCTTCACTTCCTCCATCTGCTTGATCTGGTTGGTCTTCAGGTCAAATACGCAAAAGGATGAGAAAAACACTTTAGAACATAATGTGGAAAAATTCTACTTTGAAACAAAAATGCAGAAGTACAAAACCGTTAACCACTGACATTCACAGGATATTCAGATACTGGCCGCTCTCAGCTCACTTAAATAGGATGCCTTTTTTCTCGCTTAGCTGTTTTTTCTCCAAAAAATATATATATATACGAAAAGTGGAGCGGATCCAGGAAATACTTCCAGGCACTTATAAAAAAATATTTAAGCCATGTAACACTTACTATGCATTTATCAAAGTTTCTTTTCACTGTTACAAGGACATTTCCTAATGTGGTGCTCAAGAAGGAAGCCGCGTCTACGTTCTCTGCTGTCCAGACATGGTGGCTCATCTTAACCAGCATGTACAGAGAGTTAAAGCTGTCAATCTTGTCTCCCAAAGCTATGAGATTGTTCAGTTCTGGCTCGATGCAGCGAAATATATGCGTCATCATCTGCCGGATCATATCCTTCCTGCAATAAAGACGAAAGAACCAAACTTCAATAAGAAAGGAAAAAGATAACTTAAAAAGACAGGAGAAGTTAATGAGGAATCATGCATATCTCGGAGTTAAAACTGTTGGTCCTATAGTATATACATATAAGTTCTGAATTAGCAACATCCATCCATAGTAAAAAAGAAGAAGTTCCACCCTGCTATTTATGCACAAGAAGGGAGAAAAGCCTTATGTTTGTCACCCCATTCGCTCAAGATGGTAAGCTTGCAAGCAGGGCTCTCGCCACCTAATATATCGGTTTGTCTTAGTCTGTCAATTCTCGTCTAGTCTTCCCCTTGAATATATTTATTGTATTAAGCGCTGCGTAAACTGTTAAACTGATAAATAAAAGATAATAATAAAAGCACACTGAAGCGATTTCCAATTGTGTCCTCAACTTCAATGTCTGATTTCTCACTGGATTAACAACTCTAACTAATCATGTCCTTATAACCATTATAACTCCATATATTCTTCTTTGCTACGGAATCATCTGGCCCATATTTAAAGGCATCTGTTGAGTTTGATGGCACAACATTTGTGGCAAGTGACATCCACATATTTATTGTTCTTACTGTAAAGAACCTTTTACAAGGTTTTAAGTGAAAGTCCCTTTCTTCAAGTCTGAATGGATGAGCATATCCCCCCAAGATGCCTTTTTTATAGTGTAATAGTGTAAACTAATGGAACTTTAGCCTTTCTTCATAACTAAGGTGTTCCATTCCCCTCATTAACTTTGTAGCCCATCTTTACACCCATTAACCATGCAGATGTCCTCATACACCAGGCTTTAAGGGCAGCAAACAGACCAGGCGTTATATATACATTCTGGCCCGGTTACAGTCTGGAGTCTGATGTGACAGTACTACTTAGCGTAAAGAGCGCCTGCAAAACATGTAGTTGGCCACTAGAGGGGGCCGGTGTACAGCAAATAAAAAAAGACAAAACTTGTACTACACGATCATCTTAAATATATCTATAATAGATGGCGTGACCTTAGAAGACCTTATTCAGGCTCATCACAGACCACACTGTTAGCTCTAAAGCTGTGGGAAGTAAGATGCAGATCTTTGCAAAAGACAAATGCTGAACGCAAAAGCATAATGGTTGTCCTGGCCCACTGTGCAGTACCCTGATATGATTCATCACTAATAAACATTTAGTGACCCTTCTGTGGAATTTAGCAAGTAATTTCAGAGCCATTTACTCTGTAAACATTTACAACTGTGCTATTATTCAATCATTCACACTCCACATAACACCCAAACTTTGTTTAAAACAACAAAAAGGATCAACACTCACAAGTACAGGAACCAAAAAATGAACCAAAATAGGTCACTGAACAAAAAAGTAAACAGAAAAAAAAAAGTTTTGATCCTGCTTTCGCATAAGCGTCTAGTTACATATCTAATCAGGTAAGAGTCCTTTCTGTTACAACTAAATATTATGTAAAGCGTGACAAAGCCCAGTCTTTCAAAAAAAATAATAAAAATAAAAATCGAGAGGGAAAACAAGGTAAAACAAATACTCAAGTCTGAAACTAGATCAATTTTGTTGTCAAAAAAGGCCAAGTATTATCCTTAGTTGGTTAGATGCAAGACTAAAACTTTATGAGACCGAAACCCAAATATGCAATGATTTTCCATTTCCCTTTATGTTGTGGTTTACTTTGGTTTGCAGTTGCAGTGGTTTCCACTTTTTTTTCGGCATTGATCCTTTTAATTGTTTTAGATTAGGAAAAAAAAAAAAAAAACTTGTAATGGCATTTAAAGATTAAAATTAAATATATGTATATCACAAGGATAAAAGGTGTTTTCCTAGTCTGCCAATCTAATAGAATCATTGGCAACCCTCAGTTAGTCTTTTAAAAAAGCTAATATTGTGTTTTTTCCACTTCCAAAGAAGTGTGTAAATGCCTTGTGGATCCAGTCTCCTCAATAGCAACGTCTGCATGCGGGGAATGGGGGAATATGACATCTTGATCTTACCGATTCTGTCTTTAACATTTAGAGGAAGATCGTGCCACTGTGCTAGGTCTGATATGAGGCATTCAAGAATGGGGGCTTTGTTAAGATCATATAGACCTGCTATGAGGAGGAGCTGGGTGGCATAGGAGCCCTTTTGAGGCCTTTGACAGGTTAGAAATAAGTTTGTTGAGATTTTATGCCTTCGCTAGATGCAAAATCCTCCCACATAAGCTTTAGATTAGAGCAAAGTCTGAGGATTTGGCTAATTGAGGTGATCTGAAATTACAATATTAGGGATATGGGCAGAACAAGCATGGTATAGCAGTAAAGGTAATCAATCCTATTTAACAAACTGCGTGGATGTGAAATAAAATGTAAAATCGTTTTGGGTTGGGTAGAGCAGTCTTCACGCATCATGAAGATGTAATTGTTTGCATGTATTAAGAATAGGATTGTTGTGTCCTGAGTTATGCTGATGCACCCTTTTATTGCGATCCAGATTTGGATCAGTCCATGTGTTAAATGTCCACCTCGCCCCTACTTTTTAGTTGCTGATTGCTGATGATTGTTTTTTAGGCTGTCTTTGTTAGAGTTGGTGAAGAGATAATGCTAGCTTTACACAGATGTCAGCTTCCACAAGGTGATGTTTTAAACTATACATCTTCCAATTGCAATCACTGACAACCAAAAAGAACACGCTATAGAACACGCTAAAGCAGCTATGGTGACTGTTCCCATCTAACAACAGTATAATATCAAACAAATATCAAATTAAATGCTAAAGAGCAATTATAGTTCTCTGTGTTTTTCCGAGGTTACTTTGGTAAGCAAACTAGGTCACGCAGCAAAGGGCTTTGTGAACACATACTTTAGTTTGCAAGAGCCCAGAAAGGCCGGTCAGTTAAAACAAGCATGTTATGAAAAATGAATATAAACATCAGGACATACTCTGATGGCACTGCTGGCTGTACTCCAGTAGTTAGTGGCCGAGAGGAGATGCCTCCATCACTATCATCTGTTTCACCCTTGAAAAGAGAAAGAAGAATACATATCAAAACACATTTTACTATATGGACGGTTTGCTCTTTTTTTTTCTTCTGTCCACATCTGAAACTCATTATCATTACAAATTTAACAGTGCTTAGTTTTTCACACATGGCTTCTCCATTTCTGCTTCATTTTTGTTGAATAGATCATGACACAGTGTAATATGTCATGTGTTGTTCATCTGAGGTTGAATTTACATAAGTTTTAAATCTAAGGAACAGATGCTTCATGCTTATTATGTCCTAATATGTAAAACCATAGAATTCAAAGAGGGCATACTTTCTTTTTCACACGCTGGTGAGTTGAAATTCAAGACCTCTTTGGAAATCTCTGAAATATTTAACTCTGCAAACTTCTTTGTATCTGGACTGTTGTCCTTTAAGCTGCAGACCCAAATTATCCCACTTCAGCATACTAAAAGTGGAATGGCACTGTTCAGCCTACTTACCATGACAAACACACCTTATAATCTCCAAAATAGGGGCGCACACACACATACACAGACACACACACCAAGAGTACCCATGTTTCTATTGTCTACAGCCAAGGCTGCATTTTTGCCACAGTTCCTTTTTATTTGTAAAAACAATCTTACAGATAAACAAAGAATACTGATGAAGCAAAAATGTATAAGACTTCACCTTCATTAGCAACCGCATGTTAATTAAGTGGTTGTTCTATAACTCCGGAGCAGAGCACTATTGTGGGATGCTAAAAGGCTATTTAATGGACATAACGCTGTTAGGAAAACAATACTACTCTTCATTCTTTTACTTTATTGGCACATGTTTATGCAGGTTTTAGTAAACAAATTGTGCTCTCAGTGCTAAAAAAAATTGTATCTATAAAAGGTTCTTTTGGAATTCAGTAGACGTTATAATAGATTACAACGCATGCAGACATTCTCTGCTAATGTAGGCATTATAATCATATAAAGCAGCTGCTTAGGGCTCCGTTGGTCTAAGACTACAAGGAAAGGGTCGCTGCACAAAACAAAGACCCACGAGTAGCTTTTTGAAGGGCTGAAATTAAAAAAGGTCATTCCCAGTCTCATGCCCAGTGACCATGCCCAGTAAAAATACAGAGCTTTGGTACAATGTGAAATGGTTTGCTTTTGGCCCAAGATCTAAAAACTAACCTCATACTTCCATATTGGTAATCCATTAACTTTATGAATTACAGTATAAAAGCTGGCTTGACTTTAACAAAACCACAACTGATGAGTGACTTTAATTATTAATGGTGTCATAATTGATGTTTACTAATCTCTTACTATTATCCCTGTGTGCCTCCTTTAAAACATTCTGCTACAGTATTCTGTGGTTTGCTCCTCTGTTCAGGCTGACATAAAAGCCTTGTTTGTAAGCATGTTGTTTTCAGTGGTTAATGTTAACAGCCTCATTAATGGAGCTATATAAATATTAAAATATGACAGGGCATCTAACAATAGCTAAATGCTTATGAGAGGAATCTAAGAAATAATAAAATACATGAATTTTAAAAATATATACAGTAATAAAGGTAGTGATTTTAGCATCCGGATAGCACAGCGTTGATTTGGACGGGTCCCTGCAGGGTTCAATCCCAAACCTGCTGGAAGGATATACTGAGATCAAATTCATCTAGGTTTTGTGATGCGAAACGAGGATTGTAGTAGTAATTAGTTGTTCTTTACAATATCCGTAGCAATGTGTCATTGTGTAAAATAAATACACAAGTCAACGTAAACATTGTAGCTCAAATCCAAGTAAGTTTACGTTTCAGTGGACTGCAACTTAAAAAAGTAAAATATGAGATTCTCACGATACGTTTCTGCTTTCCAAGAATGGAGTTTCGTTATGGCATGAGACATGAGTAGACTACTTGTGGTGTTATAGCAGAGCCCTGTTCTGTTCTAAAATTCACCCATGCTTCACCAACATCTGTGTGTATGGGCCCCAGTAATAAAAAAAAAATCCCCATAAATCTCACACATCTGCCACATAAATTTTGCCAAAGAGTTGTGATGTCATGAAGATGATAAACACAATACTCTGATCTCTCGTCAGATCTCGCCTCTCTGTGCACCCTTCTCCTCTCCAATCTCAAGCAAATCCAATCCCCATCCCCACGCCAATGTCACAGAAATCCTGCCCCTCCTCGCCACTGCCCTTCCTTCCATCTGATGCAAATCCTGACCCTCTCCACCCTCTGGATAGACAGAGACAAATGGGGAAAAGAATAAAAAAAAGAAGAATATGTTATTTTCTTAAGACATTTTCACTTCTATTCACTAAGAAAACATCACTTGTTCCTATGTTTCAAAGGACAGCAGCTAATATATATGAATAACATGAAGCCATCATAGTATGTATCTGAGACATGATATAAATAAGCACTCTCGCCATCTAGTCCACAATACTGCTTACAATGGTCACACACTAACCTGTGTCGGCATACCTGCTTTATTTATTTTACATCCATGAAAGCTAATATCACTAATAGGATATTGCAAATGCATATGATTAATTATCTGGAACAAATAATTAACGCCCCCTCCCCCCCAAAAAAACTAAGTAGTCCCAAATGTAAATAATTAAGTAACCAGCCATACCATGGGTGTCCGAGTAATGCTCTGATGCTGGGAGAGATTAAAGAATTTACTGATGAAGTCTTGTTCCGCCAGACAAAGAGGCTCCAATTCACTTAGAACCTGTGCAAAGATCTGGAAATAAAGTCAAAATTTATTGAGCTTTCATTTCTTCTTACGAACGTTCAAGCATTTAAAAGTCCTGCAACAAGTCACAAAGGGCTGTAACTAAGCAATGTGCAATGAATGATTTTCGTTTTTTTCCCCAAAAGATGTATCAAATGTAAAATTATAAGAAGAAAATAAAAAAAAACAAAAAAGTCAGATTTTTTATTTTGCTATCTGAAAGATCGTTGGGCCTTTTTCAAGATGTTTAGGCTCCCCCAGCTCAAGTGGCTTTTACTACATTTTAAAAAGCGGTATCATCACAGCATCCATAGAAGGCGATGCTCCCGCTACAAAGATCATTCCGTTCTATCGTGATAAGACCACCTGAAAGGTACATTCCAGCCGTCACATCTACACTAATGCATACGATAGCTGAGTGACCCACCTTGTAGAAATCAGATGGCACTATATTGCTTGAATCCAGCTATTTACTGAGGTGTAATATATTAAAGGCTTGCAAGATAATTTTGCATTCTAAGTGTTAAAAAATCTGCTGGTGTGCTTTATAATACATTCACACCACAACAAAACAGCAGTTTCCACAAAAAAAAAGAAGAAATAAATGAACAGTTTCTCTATTGTTGTAACCACTAAATACTGGGTTTCCTGCACCTGATTTTTTCACTCTCCAACCTTTGGAAAGCTATAGTTGGCCACGGTTATGGTAAATTAACAAGATAAAGAGCATGGTGTTTACCTTGTCAAATTTTGTCCTGTCAGCAACATCCAGATCAGAAGCCGACATGTTGCCCATGTCCAGCAACGACGACGACTGAGACCTGCGACTGCCGGAGCCTTGGACAGAGAGCTTATTGAGGCTGGATGTAGACCCTGTCAGCTTGCCAGAGCTTCCGTGGAGACCTTGAACAACCAGCAAAGGTATGAGGGCCAATGCATTGTGTCAACTAGTTAATAGGGTAAAGACAAGGTGACCTAGCAGAAGACAGTATGAGGTTGGTCTGTGCATTCAAGCGTATGACACCATCATACTGCTCCTTCATACTGCTGTGAACTACAGTGGTGGGTATCAAAGTTTGAGGTCCTCCACATTACATCTACTGTTAGGTCACATTGCCACAAAATCCATCAACCCTGTTAGATTTGGCGTGTAGCAATATACATTCAAGGTAAATAAAAAGTAAACATTTCACAATTGAAGACATGCAATCAAAGCACAATTTAACATCCCATAGACATTCAAAAGTGATTAATTCCTGGTCTCCACCACACCGGTTGTCCTGAATTATAAGCGAATGAAATAGATTGTCATGTATCTTATTTGAGGAGAGATATCACCCGTGGAATAGGTCTAGCTGGATATGTCAGAAGGACGATATACTCACTCTCAGTTTCCTGTTTGACGGCACTTTCTTTTCGAGGCAACGTAGCTGGTTTTGGATTAAGTCGCAAGCATCAAAGACAAAGATGCATTAGAAAATAGGCATTTAGCATGGACCATGCACAAGAAGGCAAGTTAGGCACTAGTCAGAAAAGAAACATGCAGAAAGATACATAAGCAGTTACTGTTATTGAAAGAACCGTTACATGGATTGTCTAACATACCGGTACTACAGGCAATGGAATATAAGAGAAACTACAGAGAGAACCCAACATGAGAACATTCTAAAGTATCAATGATGGATGCATCTAGGAAATAATGCCTCTGTTCTTCCTTATATGATATGATATTACGAATCCTATTATCAAAGCTACACAACTCCCCTGGAATTTTGGAAATAACATTCACCGCTATTATTTAATGCAGTAAAGTATTTCTATCTCAAAAATAGTACACTGTATGGCAGATGATACAATATTGATTAATGGCCAATACTATTTAGTAAACATATCTATATTCATTTGCTGTACCGTAGTTACTTGGTTTTGTACTACCGTATTTGCTTAAAAAATAACTTAGAAACAATCCAAAACTTGGGTCTGTGTGTGGAATCAGGTACTTCAAGAATGGGCGCTAAATACATATTTTGGTAGATGTAGAAATCACAATTCATGCAATATCTTGCATGAATCCTTAAGTGGCAAGAATACACCATGTACCAAGATGCATAGCAGACAAGATAATCCGGCACCAAGATTATGCATTTCTTGTTGGCACTCATAGCGCTATCTCACGTGATAGTGCCGGAATCAGCTGTCCAAGAATGCAAATCCTGAAAGGTTCTTCTTCTTAAGCACACAAGCTGGAGATCATCAAAACTGGCAGGTGGATCACCGATAATGCTAATCCATTATCACACTCAAAAGGCTTTTCTTGCCTTATGGCTAGTTAATAGTTAATGTCTTATGGCGAGGGAATAGTTTGTATGTTCCAACAACCGTTACATAGCTTTCAGAGTAAGACATGCATAAAACATAATGTTTTACAAATAACGGAATTGGATACTGGCCTTTATATAAGGATTTTTAAGCACAGAAACAAAAAAGTTATAAGAAGCCAAATTAATTTTGCTTCTAACATTTGACTCGCTCAGCATGGTCTATGAATGACTATATAATAAATTGTGACAGCATAGCGGTAGGCATCAGAAGGATGATTGTCCAAATGGAAAATGCCGGGGCTTGTAACTTGATGTGAACAGTGATCTTTGAGAGCGTTATCTGTCAAATATAGGCTGATGCTTTACCACTGGACCACAAAGGTAGAATTGGTTCCTGGGAGGAATGGTGCCAGCTCACCGATGAGAGGTTTCCCACGTGTACATTAAGTGGGCAGATGGCAGGTTCCCTGTGTGTAAAGTAAAATAACTGTCTGTAATATCGAGATAAAAGTGGGGAATATTTCGCCAAACTTACCAAACTTCTTTCCTTCTTTAGTTGCACCGGTCATCTTGTTTTTGGCAACCTCAAAAAAGTCCCTGATCTCTCTGTCATACAGACGCACAATATAGTCCATGTAATTCTGCAATGCAAAACAAAATGTGTGTTAATCCTATGAAATTATAAACATATATTACTAAAAATGAATTAAATAATAACAAATATAATGAGTCTAAGATTCTTAATGGGATATGCAACTACTTTCACTAACACTTCAGAAGATATAAATTCCAGAATCACAGAGCACAGGATTCATTTAAAAAAAATACAAACCTTCATAAGCCCTTCATATCTTGAGTATTCTGTGTTTTTGAGCCACTCCATCAACTTGGCGTATCTAAGCAAATCTCGGTGGAAAGGATGGTGGTTTGGCAAGGTCATCTCAACAGAAAGGGTAGAACCCTGATCATGCCCCTTAGTGAATACAAGAGAAAGAGAGTGGTCATATGGTACTGTGGGACAATCTCGGGCAAATATCACTGTGGATTCACTCGCCATGACATCAGAAAGCCTCAATGATGTGATGCGCCCTTTAATTACAAAAATGGAGCAATACACACTTGGATTTGGCTTTAGATAAAAGAAGTGAGGTGAACTGCTGTGTTGCGGTATTAGAAGTGTTTTGATGTAAGCCATTGATTCTGGTATAAAGGCTGGTGCCACCTTTATATCCCAAAATGTAATGTAGAGTTTAATTTACATTTACAAATAACCACAAGATTGGCTCAACTATGAATGGGCAACATGTGATGACTTGGTCAATGGCAAGTGTCTCAATTTTTGGCACATTCTGTACCACTACGGAGGAAGAACCTCTATCTGCAACTTCCAGCTCAAACATGATATCTAAGGAAAACAAAAAGACTACATGGCGAAGCCGGGACCGGCCAGTTATTTAGCGATGCCCACGCCACGCTGAATACAAGTATTCATTGTTTATATACTATCTTAAGTACCGTACATATGATTAAGATGTAATTTAATGGAATGAAACTATCCACAGTATGTGACCCATATCTTAAAAAACTCCTGTGTGTTAATGCGTATGACTTTTCGCTTTACCAAGTGATGTATACATGGGCCTTGAAAGAAAGTAAATCCTAAAACCTGATGATGGGTATTATGCATTTGCTGCTTCTAAAAGGCAAGAAGAGCTGTATGGGGTCTGTGGATGAAAGTAACGCAAAAAAAATAAAAAAATCATTTTAGACTAGATTCCGCGTAAATGGCAAAATAGTTATATTAAAGCAAATCTGTGGTATAATGTTGATTCCATGTAACACTTGAAATTAAAATATTATTAACACAATGGTCACTATAAATGAGAACTTATGCAAATTATTTTGTGGTTACAGAAAAATCAAAGCAAGCAAGAATATCGTGTTCCTGTTAAAAGTCCAAACCACACACAGGTCATTAGCAGGCAGCAAAAATCAAATCCAAGCGGCTATAGCACTCCATGGACAGAAACGCCAAAATGCGGCACTATGGGAACTTTTCATACCTGACATGTAATGAGGAGATCGCTGCGTGTTGCCACCAAACATACCAGAGTTTTAATTAGGCCAAATCATAGCTCATTGTGAGTTTTTAATGATCTTTGAAACATAAGCCATGCAAAACCTACATTGGACAATTCTGTGTATCCAAATATATATTAAATACAAGTATGAAGGATTATTGGGCAGAATAGATGGGCTGAATGGTTCTTTTCTGCTGTCAAATTCGATATTGAATTACACATTTCAATAAGATACGGCCCCAGCTATGTAGGATTATATACAATGCATAACGGAGGCCATTTTGCACAGGATCCAACGCATTTTACCGTTGGCAAACCTCACTAGTCACTGGGATTTTTGTACAGACATCTTGGAAGGTGTTACTGACTGCATGCTTTGCAAACTATTAAACACACCGATACAGTATATACCCACATGCCGCTCCATTTATTTAATATACACAGGGAAAAGCACTGTGAAATCAGGGAAGCAAATAACGTTAGACTCACTGGTACCTGGAAGAAATTGTGGGTATTGCTGCCCTTTTAATCTGATGGACAGGGACACGTTAACCTTATGTCATAATAACAAACACAAGCATTTCTAAACACGCATTTCCGCATCTCCGTTGGAAGCATACACAGGCTGTAGAAAAGAATAAACTGGTTCATTTATTGTTGAAACCGAGGGCTGATAACATCGGGAAACAGTGCAACGTGTTAGCGGTAGCAGGCTTTATCCATCATCAGTAGTTCCATAAACACGAACCCAAGGTACTCACAGCCATTGACAGATAGTAGGACCTGCTATACAACTGGGGGAACATCTGAGTAAACTAACGGGAAATAAAATACACAAACATTTAAACAGAATATATTACATTTATAGGGCCCTCCCCACTATCCATGGATACATTAACCAAAAACTTCTACACTCTTGCCTACTGAAGTACAAGAAGAAAAAACAAAACATAGCAATGCCAAACTTAGCTGTTATTTGCCCTATAATGGCATTCTTTAAGTGGAATTTGACCACTAAAATAAACTTAGCATCAGATAAGCGAGGGGTAGAAATACCTGCTGGACAAAGACGTTGTTCAGGTGGCTGGCAAGTCTGCGTGCAAACTGCTCTCGGAGGTCAATGAACAGCTGTTGCTGCTGCTGGACAGACTGGAGCATTTTGTGTCCTAAAAAATCAATCAAGAATTTTATTGGTCATCTAATTCACTTTTAAAACTTGCCTTGTCCACTCTGCTTTTCTAAGGTTCTCTCTGGCATCCCAAAATAAATCAGTGAAAGACAAGGTTATGTATCTAAATATCTGAGAGTACCCCCTGCCTGTGAGCTGAATGCAAACATAATCCATATAATTATAGAGAAGACTTATTGCCTCAAGTTAGACACTCAATGTGGTTTCAAAATCACAGAAACAAGCAAATATAAGTGCTTTCCTCTTTCTAGGAAAAGGCCAGTGTCTGAAACTACTGAAAATTGTGTTATGTTTACCACAATGCAATTACCTGGTTGTAAAGCAACATTCATACACTGCAGAAGTGCCTCGGAAGCATTAGTACAGGCCTCAATCCCCCGAGAGGATGCAAGATCTGCCTCCTGGAGAGCTTTAATATGACCCTTTGATAAGTCCATATGGTTCTACGGAAAGCACAAGGTACATTTGTCAATTTTGCGCACATAAATAAAAAAAGAGTGCTTCAGTTCTACGACAATGTTAAAATGGAAAAATTCAGAACATGAAAGAGTAGGCGTTCTGGGCTTGGCCGAACACCATAGAGGTCTTTGCCAGCTAAGCAGAGACTGCTATGCAGTAAAAAGTCCAGTGGAAAGGAAGATATCACCAATGGACCCACTGCACTGCATCCCACTGGTGCCGCCGTGTACCCTGAACCTGCCACCCTATAACTAATTTTTTAACACTGCAGATATAAATGTCATAATGTACCTTATGGAACCTGAGACCTGTGGCACAGAGTGACAAAACTAATTACCTCACCCTCTTACTCCGCACCCTTGACAAACCAATCGAAGAGGAAATTAAGTTGGCCGCTCAAACGGTATACGGACAAAGTGAGTTCCTAATACATATTCATTGTTTTCTGACATCCGCTAAATCCATTGTATGGAAACGTAAAATGTATTGTGTGTTAAATATGACATAAAGGCACTCGGCAAATGTACCCTTTGTACTTACAACAAGAAACTCAATCTCGCCAAGAAGCGTCTCACTATTTGTCTTGCTGAGCTCAATAAGATAGTTGCTCTCGGAAATGTGATCCATTTGCTCTTTCACACTCTGTAGCATCTCTTCATAGCTGCTCAGTTTGCCTTCAATTTGATCCACCTCCTTCAACGCCTCGTCTAGGAGCTGCATAAGGATATTGACTTGCTTCTCTGAAGCCATGATTGAGTGGATATTTGCCTAAAAAAATGATTTTTATTTATAAAATAAAAACATTCTTCCATTGTTCCAGTTCATCTATATCACCGTACAATGGAAAACTCATCTAGAAGCTGCCTTAGTGATTTTTTTTATTGTTCAAGAATTTTGGGCAACACAAGCCATCATTTCTTCGTAATGATGGCTTTAAATGAAATACATATGTCTAAAACGTTGAGTACAGAAGATGGATCCTGTATGAGTTGGCTTACTACGGTTCATTGGTCTTATGAAAAAAAAATGGATAGTGCACCAGGGTTTCTTGGAACCTAAGCACAATTACCACCACACACAAAGACAGAGAGAACGTAGTCACGGCAAAGTATAGCGTAGAAATGGCAAATTACAGATTCTGTTGGGTTTTCTTTTCTTCCATGCAATTTAAAGGTATTCACGTTACCATTTTGGCAAACAGAAAGAAATGTCTTCCTACCCCATCTAGAACCTGAAGTTCCCGTGAAAGCTTTTCTGCAAAGGCTTCTGCGTTGGAGATGGCGTATTCACATCCCTCCATCATAATCTCAATGTCTTGCTTCTCTCTGGTGTTCAGTTCCTGGTATTCAGCCGCGGCTTCTTCATCCCCTCCGGCGACACTTTGATTCTCCCCGCTAGGGACAGATTCTTCAAGAGCCGCAAACAAAAATAAACAAATTAAGTAAGACGTTTTAGCATGATCAGACTCAAACTACTTCTTTTAACTGTGAAGTGATCATGGAAAAAGATGAAAATATAAAAAGTGCGGGGAAAAAAAGGGAAGGATCCGAACCTGACAAAACACTAAGCAGAAGCAATTTGGGGAAGATATAAAGAAACCAACAATGCTCCGCTAACCCAATTCCTAACCTAATTCCTAACCTGATTACTTACTTTCCTGACATATGTACTTCTATCGCATTACAATTTCTTCAAAGCAATTCTTGAGCTTTTAAGCTAAAACACTAAAAAGTAGCTGTATTCCTTTTGTTAATGCCCGTGACGGACATTAATGGATCTTAGAGTGCAAAGGTGATGTGTAATAGACTCCATTTGTATTAGAATTACTATAAAATCTTGGGTAGACAATATTTTTTCTTAAGTATTCCTATGGAAAATATTCCTTAGGTTTTCCCAGGACCCTTTTTAAAGGGTTATTATGCTCCTAGAATACTCGAATAGCTGATAAAAAGAAAAAAAATATTTCATATCCATCCAAAACGAAAACAAACTCTTATCCTAGACAAAGCATTTCTTGTAGGTTTCTTTAAAAGTAAAATATTCGTAAATAAAGACCCTGTCCATACACGGTGTGGGAGCTGAATATACTAAAATGCATAGGTGCCCTTTAATTTTTGTCTATTGACAGAAAGGGATCCTGCACGGTTTTCCAAATAAACAAACAATGGTGCAAATCATGGCCCAGGAAAAACGTGTCTGTTTAGGTGATCCAGAAGCTGGGGATCACGCGCAACAACGTTTATTCACAGGCCATTGAATTTGCCATTTATCTTTTTTAGATTCTCCATAGGCAGTAGTAGGCAACACCAACATCGCTCATGGTAGACATTTACTGGGGTCACTTTCAAGTTCTATGGACCGTCACAAACCTTTGTCATTCCCTGTCCATAGGCATTAAGTTGGGTATTTGGGTATAAGCATGTTTATTTTTGCACCTATAAGAATATTGCTAGGTATATAAACTTCACTGGTGAATATGGACAATCAAATGTTGTTTCCATAGCCACACATATACTTTATTACTACATGTTCCGCATATACGATCTATATATGCATTAAGATTTGCTCACAACATCAAAAAAAGCTTAATTTTATTTTTATTATTTAACATTTTATAGAAATATTAAGGAATAAACACATGCTACCCACCTTCTGCAACTTTAGGTAGTTCTGGAAAGAAGCAAGTATGGAAAAAAAGAGCAGAGGACAGTAAGCATGAGAGTATTAGAGCAAGGTAGACACAGATAGCATACATACAAGCTGTACTGCACAGCAATTATCCATCACAACCTCCTACTTTAAGAACGAAAAATGAAATGCACATAGCATCCATATGGAATTAGTTGGAAGCACTTGTCTTTTAGATGTTTTAGATTTCTTTTTATCATTAATGTCCTACAACAGGGATGCATTTTAAATGAAAATCAATGTCATACAAAATGAAACATAAGAAACTAGCTAATCATCTGTGAAAGGCTGCTCTGGGATCAAGAATTGTCTTCTAGGATAACTTTCTCATTGGTCGTTAAGTATTCTTTCTTAAATATGTATTTCCAGTTATGCTGAAACACCACTGGACTGCAGTAACCACTGCCCATAATATGCATTGTAAGGTTATTCTCAGCCGGACGACTCTGAACACCAACGTGAAATAAAGAAAGGGAACAGCTGATTAATAATGGGGATATAAATATTAAGCAATTGCCACAGCAACGCATCTGAAGTTGAGAATTGCCCACTATCAATATAATCCACAGTTTCCAGCCTAATCATCCTCAAATGCTTCCTTGTGTATTTGGTGTTACACTTGGATCAACAATTACGGTATACTAAATGACCGAAATTATGTGGACACCTGACCATCACACCTATATGAGCTTGTTGGACATCCCATTCCATAATGACCATAAATATTATTAGATACAGTGACCACCAATGGATTACAAAAAATACTACCACAAACTTTGACGACTAAGGGTGGTGGTAGAAAGTGTTATGGAAAAATATATGGTTTGATGAGGCTAAATTGAACTGGGCAGCTTCCCAGACATTTGGCAGATGTCCCAAATGGGACATGCAAGAAGATGTCAAGATGTCAAAATTCCAATTTGAAAAATTGAAATGTGCACAGGAAATTTAAAAAGTATATATTTTAATTAAATGTAATAAATATACATAATAATATATAACAAATAAATATAGTAAATTAAATTTAAAAAAATAAACTGCTAAAAAATGCATGAAAAGCAAAAAAGTGCTGCTATGCAAGATCACTACCTATGCAGTGATCAACGGCAAGGAAGGGGTTAAAACCTAATGAATATGCCAAGGAACATCATTGGATTTTCCTGAATGGACATTCCTGATGCAACAACACCCCATGAGCAATGGAAGCAATTATTGATTGCTTCTGAAACTCTTGCCAACAGAAAAAGAAGCCATATTAAAAGACAGCGTGCCAGTACACCAATATGGCGGCACCCTGCTACTAGAAAGAACATTTACAAATCAACGATTAAAGATGTATTAAAAATATATCTTCAAGTAACTAATCAGGGTGGAAAGTGAAATCAGCGTTCACCTGAGCCATCGCTGGAGCCGGCTGGAGGGGACTACATCATGTGCGGTAAGATGCATTTGCTCTAATGCATCTTCTGCAGGGTAATCCACTAGGAGGGGGTAATGGGGCAAATAGATCTCGGGGGATTCTGCAGAATGTCCTATGCGTTTGCAAAACAGACCACGTGAAGGTTTAAAGGTTCCGTGCAGCTATCATGTGCACTAGAGTGCCTATGATGGCTGGAGTATAACTTTAAACACAAAGTGCTAAATTCATGTAGCTGACAAACCATATTGGCTGCTAAAGGAACTGATTTACATATTTCACTGTTCATTTGCGGACCCAAAATGCACAACCGTATGCCCAAAGTGATTTAAAAACACCGCAAAATTTGCCAGCTCCCATATGAAGTTACTCAAGCAGTAATCAACATAAAAGACTATGGGATGCCACGGAGATTTGTACAAATGTTTACGGGACTTTAGCAGAAGACAATTATCATGGAGATACACAATATGTAAAAGGATAAAAAATGTATTGTGCACAAAAAACGTGGCAAATGTCAGGCACACTAAGCAGGGCTTAAAGTGAAGTGCATTATGACTTAAACTTTTGCTATATGCCTCACACTGACAAAGGTGTTGCAGACCGTTCGGTGTGTGGATGGGGGTAGCAGGTGGTGCCCGATGTTGTGTGCTTGGGTAGGGGGGAATGAGGAACTCCTGGATGGTGTACAGAAAAAGAGTGAGAGATGAGAAGAGTAGAAGAAGAGCTAAGAGAATACAAACAAAACAGTACATCTGCATGTACATATACGGAGGGTTAAATATAACCTTTCATTTCAATGGCATTATTAGTAATATAAATACATCAATCCAGTGTGTATAAAGACTCCAACATGAAATAAAACATTGCAAATATTCTGAAATTTCACTAAAAGCAATATACTTTGTAACAATTTATAACACGAGTCTGGATATGGAATTCTTCTCAATGTCTAAAATACACAACTCTTCTTAGACAGCAGCGGAGACAAAGGAATACAGCTTGTTCTTTTCCCATTCAAGATAATCAGATCCAACGGAAGACATGAAATACCAGGAAACGCGATGGATGCCAACACTGAGCTTTTTTTCTAATAAATACATTTACTGCCACAATCATACTACGGTGGATGTGGACAAGACATTTGCAAAAGTTCTCTAAAGGTAGTTTTCCTCAATAACAAGTCACTGGTGCCTGTGTATAAAAAATGGTTCTGATGCAAAGTTTTAATAATGGCCTTATGTGTGGTAATACAGTAACTGAATAAACCGTGCCACGCGACACAATCTTAAGACATACCTTCCAAGAGCTGGGCGCTGACATTGGCAAAGTCAATTTTCTTCCTCAGGTACCTCTGGTTCAGCTTCCAGATACAGGAGATGAAAGCATTTTTCTCGGCTGTGCTGCTGGCCACCCACTTGTAAACTTTGTCAAAATGCAAATCAAAATCTGGGGTTTCCTGGAAAGAAGGCGTGTAAGAAAAAGTATACAAATCATATACATATTATAGTATCACTAATACGCAATCAGGTATCTTAATGTCTCATCTCTGACAAAGGGTCTTCAGAGTATCTAAAAACAGAGCGTGGCAAGGTGCCAACGGGGGCTTTCCTTTACACAATATTATTATAATTTTATAGTGCTGTTCTACATAGACAAAAGTCAGCATTCCTTTCGCGCAGCTCCCATTTCTCCAGAATTTCCCCCCATTTCTGACATCAGAGAAGACTATCTGATGTCAGAAATGGGGGAATATATGCTGACACGTTGAGCAATGCCTCTGTACATTTGCCCTTTTCACTTTATGTCTAGATTTTGTATGCAATTGCTCTTTTTATGTATTCATGTATATTTACATTTTTGGGGAAACGGTACTAATAAATGTTATCTATTTTGAACATGTTGGTGTACTATCGCATTTTCAAATGCATACATATAGACATATTGTACAGCCCTTAGGGAATATAGCACCCTTATATGTTCCTTACATGTTTTCAGAGCTTTAGGGCTTTTTTTTTTTTTTTTACATACCGCCTCATTACCACCGAATAGAAGAAGCAATGCTATTGAAATGTGGGACACAGGTTTGAAAACATTCAATTAAAAGGGAATACAGCACAAGGAAATTAGAGACGTTGTTGTGATAATGAAGCTGTGTTCTATGTGATCAAAGACATTTTACATAATTAAAGAGCTTTACAAGTACTTTCCTGTTTTCTCTATCTTTTAGTTAAAGTGCACAATGAAACGATCAGAACTACACAGCATCATGGATCTCTGCTGGCGCATTAAGCGGGTTGGATGGATTCTAGGAGATCTGCTGTCAGGGATGTAACAGGGGAACGCTGAGGTTGAAAGACGAAGAACATTTGAAGAGCACCTTTACATACAGCCTTACGTTTTTAGTCTTGATTTAATACCAATGTAACACCCAGAAAACTGTAGCAGGTGCAACTTTTTGGTATTAGTTCTTAGCTTGCACCAAAGACCCTGAAACCTTACAATGTTAAATACAGTGTATCTGTGTTTTTATGATGTGCAAAACAGCATCTTTAATCTATTCAGTCTTTATTGAAATGAATTGTTATATGTCTCTCTTCAAACGGACAACAGCGTTGAACCCGGATCTTACTTTGATAGCATCTTTGGCATCCACCACAGCGAGGTCTTGAAGCAACCAGACGGTCTGTGTTTTATAGAAATCCCCCTTGTCAGATTTCTTCACTTTCACCACTTTCACATTCACAGGACGCTCCGTTGTTGCTGCAAAGCGAATTGGTTTAGTCTCACAATCTCACAAAAATACAGTGAAGGAGAATTTGAAGCATGAATAAGTGGAGTGAAAACCACGGCGGTCATAAGGCTTCGTAGATTTGGTAGCTGGTATTTACTATAACAAAAAACTGCACGGTCTCTAGTGTTGAAAGGATTATTTATAATGCAGTGACATGTCTACCTATCACTGTAAAAAGGATTTGGAATCATAGGCTACACACTAGGTTTATGATCACTACAAGAGAGGTTTATAACGCGACCAAGGGGATTTTCATTTTTGTTACATCAACTACATTATAAAGAACTACCATTTTTATAGTTCACATACACAGCACTTAAAGGGTTACACATAATAAATGGACTCTGAACACCATATAGTGCTAAGTGCTTTCAGCGCTGCAGAACCAAAAAGCATATGGAAAGTGCAGCTCAAGCAGGAAGGTCACTGCATTAGCAGCGATTGCTACTGTAATAGCCGTTAATTCTGGTGTTATACCGGGGGGTTGATGCTCGGCTCTTGCTGTAAAACACATGAATCAAGTTCCTGACATCAAGTGAAAGCCCCGTGAAAGATGAATCCCATGTATCCTGATGGTACAGACTCCAATCAGCCACCTGTGATTATGCAAACAAGCAGTCCCCACAATTTAAATGTCTTGGTCAGCAAATAACAAAACCGACAGCGTGCAACATAATCGTACGACTTATCTGCTAGCTGGATTCTAAAAACATACACAGGCCACATGGGTGATCTCTACTGCACTTGCACTGACATTTAAACTGGCCGAGTGGCATTAGGGGAAGAAAGAAGGACAAAAAGGATGATTTTTCTTAAGATTGACACCTGGCAGCATGCGCCCGATGATCACTAACCAGTCTGGATGTGAACGCACCACGATGCACGTAATTACATACCTGTGGCACATAAGAAACAGTTCTTCTTCTTCTTGCCAGCCTTGCACACATTGACGATGCTCAGCAGACGTTCATCATTAGGGGTGAAGATATCCCTCTGAAGGGCATGCTTTATGGCAGTCATCTTCTTAGATCTTGTATACTTGTACAGACATCCGTTTCAGTCTAGAAAACAGCAAAGCCACACCGTTCACTTTAATATTCTACGAAGTTCCAAGTAGTGAAAGTGATCCCTCCACTAGTTTCTGGGTTTTATACAATTGTATAAATTTCCCCTTGGTAATTAGACTTTGTGCATCTTTGATTGTCACAGTTTTGTTATAATCACATTTTTAAAGAACGGCTTTTTATTGTTTAACTGCTAAAGAACGCCACAAGGTCCATCATGCAATATGGATGCTCAAGAGCATAAAGAGACTGCAAACCCCTTATTGCAAATTCATCTAAATACATATAATGTATATTTTATGCGTGGACAAATAGGATTTATTAACAAAAAGCAAGCAAATGTATCTCAGCTGCATGGTGACAGTCCAACAGAGTTTATGGTTGTTTAATAACGCCGCTGGCATTGTATAAAGGGGTTGCATTTATATCAAGTGTTAAAGTGTGCTGTATTAATAAATCCACCATAATATTAAAAAGCTAGTAAACATTTAACATCGCGTTTCTCGTTTTAATTTGTTTCACTTCCGTTGGAATCAGGAAAAGAAGTATATTTGCTGAGATAGAACCGATAGGCTGGAACTGCATGTGGATGGTACCAGCACATACACTACTGTTCAAAAGTTTGGGGTCATCCAGCTGGAAGTAAATATTTCGCTATCCCAAGGGATGGATGGATATATTTATATATTGCTGTTCTAAAGTTTGAGGTCACTTAGCTGTTTTCAGGGAAAACAAGGACATTTCTAGCTGTAAAATAATTGCAAATTATCAATCAGCCTTTTAAAATTGGATTAGCGAATGCAACGTGCCGTTGGATTACAGGAGTGATGGGAGTGATAAAGGGGCTCTGTACGCCAATTAAAAACCAGTTGTTTCCAACTACAATAATCATCGGCAACAATGTCTGTACTGTGTTTCTGATCCACTCCATGTTGTTTTTAATGGACACAATTTGCTTGTCTTTCAGAAAACAAGATTTCTTAGTGACCCCAAACTTTTGAGTAGCGAAGCTCAGCCAATCAGCCGAGACAAAATAACAATTCGACCAGGAGGTACGGATGGCCCTGATCAAACGAGTTTACACAGGTCACCTTGGTGGCTGCCTATGATACCAATTTCAGAAGCTGTTTATTATTTATTGATCTATATAGCACCATCATATTCCGCAACGCTGTACAAAAGGTAAGCGGGACATAAGAAACAGCGCATAACAAAATACTCTGGACTTACAGATACAAAAAGGTAAAGACGGCACTCCTCAAATGACCAGGACCGTCCGTCCAGCTGCAGAGATACAGATCTCACTGAATCAATGGGACTCCCCTTTCACAAAATTACAAAAAAAACTATAGTGATTTCGAATGTGATATATATATATTTTATACGCAGCATATTTTCTAAGTAAACTAGAACCAGTAGCAGGACAGTTTAGGTAACAATGAACGGGCACAGGGGCATCATAACCCCCAATGCCAATCGTTCACGATAATGCACGCGCGGAGCGCCATATCGATACGTATATTTCCAATTATTTCACAATTTTGTCTCAGTCCACATAATAAATACGTCTGCATTGAAGTAACAGTGCTACAGAATCCACTATCATACCTGACGGACTGGCCGGCTAAGGAAACATTCACTAGCCCACCTGTGCGAAAAACACACCAACCCAACCTAGGAAAACAGTCTGTGTGGTCGGCAACCAGCCACAGATACAATGTTATTCATAAAAGGTCGCTGTTGTTTTCCTTGCCTAGTCCCCGTATTCACCGGGTTTCCCCCGGGGCCTTCTCAATGAAGGTAGTCTATATACACGACGCATGGCTGCTGGATCGCTGTGCGCTGTAAACCACCGAACATAAACGCCTATAGAGCCATAAAAGAACCCGACAGAACCCACCGAACGTTGTGACAGGAAACACCGACGCTCTTCAGCCGCTCCCTGACATCAGGCCGAAGAAGGGAAGGATGCAAAGGAAGAACTACACTTCCCAGCAAGCCCTTGCGAGAGGAAGGAAAACATTCAAAACCATTAAACTTTATTACACGCAATGTGTTTTGTAGCCGCACTGTGAGGTCGAGCTCGGCTCTTGCTGGATGCTTTTTGATAACAGACCGAGCGCTGAAAATATCGGTGGTTTATCGTAATTGTTTGAAGCTATAAGCGTTAATTCATATATTTACTTTATAAACACCCGCAGTACATGCTCACCTCACCATACCTCCCAAGTGAATTCCCATGCTTTGATAGTTTCTTTATTGTGCTGTGACTGTAAGATTTATACATGTCATATTTGTGGTATAAGTCTATTAAATAGAAACGTTATTAGCTTTGTTTATGCAACCTGGACGCTCCTGTGGATCAGAACGCGGTGCAACGTAGCCTGGTAAATATGCCGCAAATAAAGTCAAACAACCCTATGGAAGCCGCGTATTGGAAAAATATCAAAAGTGAGACAGTCCGCTGGCTTCACGTACATCTGATGTTAGCTCGGCCATTACTGTCTCGTAATGTCCAAGGTCTGGGCAGGAATGGAGACACACAGGTGTAGCTGCAGGTAAATTCCCCTGGAAGAACGGTGTAACTAAAACCAAATTATAACACATCACGTTGATATAAACATGTCGCATACAGGAGAACATGATGACAGCTCCCTTTCCATGAAGGACAGTCACTCTTTGGCTCCCAAATCCCTGTGTCCGTCTCTCCTCCCCGACGCCCCTCTTTTGTAGGCGCTTAGAATTTTTGCTGGGTTTTCTTGAGCTTTCCTCAAAGACAAATTTCAATCTTTTAAATTATCTGCGGATTCACCAGGATGTCTTGGTTACAAGCATTCAATCGCTTCAGTGGACCATCTAATTGCAGCGATGGCTCGTTTGGCCACAATGCCAAACATTGCTTTGTAGAAGACGGCCTTCTAATGTGTCTGTGTTAAACTCCTCAGTGGACTTGTGTGATTTCCTTTTTGCAGACTATAAACACATTATTGGATGTATTTAGGATCTGCTGATAAGCGACTATAGCTGCCAAATGTCTGATATGTGAACTGCACTTTTAGCACTTGTAGACTGCATTAGGATATAAAATTCATGAAGAATAAAACGATGAATAGCACTATGTGCATGAAGACAGTGTGCGTTCTCTGTAGGCGACTGGTTTCTATAATAAACTTACATCAATACTTGGCCTTAACCCAACACCAGCCGCTCAGTGAATCAATGGGACTCCCCTTTTACAAAATTACAAAGTAAAAATCAAAAAACTTGTGATTCGTGCATTAGTGGTATATATAAAACAACATATATATATCATGTATTATAAATATATTTATATGTATATTATATACAGAGAGAGTAACATTTAAATATTATGTAAAATGCAGTCAAACATCCAGATTTGGAGTATGCATTAAGAAATAATAAAGAATATTTAGTGTAATATTGCATAGATTCCAGGTAGAAGCCCTGGCTTCTATAAGGCATGATATTGCATGATATTTTTAAGATGCGATATATTCATGCAATTTGTTTTACTTTGTATTTATTGGAGTCTTTATTTACGTTATTTATTTATTTTGGATTTGTTTTCTCATCCAACCTGGATTTGTGTTTCTATAATATTTACTTGGCAATCCTTTTTTTTTCTTTTCAGTAGTGAATATATTAACCGAAAAGTGTAATTAATCAATATGAATTTATTCTTTGGTAAAATGAAATGAGAATGTGCATTATTAAGCTGCCATAAAGTCTGGATGTATACGCTATGTACTTTATCTGAGAAATTGAACTCAGATTTTGATTTGAACCCAGTGTTTGCTTAGAAGATAAAGACTAAACATGTCAATCAATTTGATCCAGTAAGAAACACAATATCAACAAAATTCTACTTTAGAAAGAACATTTTGGATGCTGGTTTTAAGCATAACTTTTTAAAGGACAGCTGTCACATTTAAATAAAACTGTAATTAAATCTAATACAAAAAATGATCTATCAATTGTGCTGCTATTATTTTGTTTAATGGACCATTTTACATTATTCACATTTATGTTTTCCAGCCCTGACATACACCAAAGACTCAGACCAGTCCTTGATCTTGCCTTAGATTCAGTATGGCTTTATGCTACCCCAGGCATGTTTGCATTTCCTCACTGCATTAGCCTCTACCAATTCTAATGGGAGACTGTTCCATTTATCTACCACCCTCTCAGTAAAGTACATTTTCCATAAATTATATCTAAACTTCTGACCCTCTAGTTTTAGACTATAGCTCCTTGTGCTAACATGCCTCCTCCTTTAAAAGTTGGAAGCTGGAACACATTTTGAAGAGACTGTATTTCCACTTGTAGCCCTAGGTATAGTTCACAATGGTGCAGTTCTCCTGTACAGTTGCTGTAATAAATGTCATAGCCAGTTGCACTTTAAATGTTTTATTGGCTGGTCCCACATAAAGGCAAACAATAGTAATTTTAGAGCAATTATTTGGTGGGGGTCAGTGTTGTGCTTTTTGGCTGCTACCTGCTCTTGAAGACTCCAGTGGGTTCTGTCTTTGAAAAAACCTCAGAAGATCTATCCCTTGCTTGGTTCCAGGCAAGAATGGAAAGAAGGGGGCTGTATA